>OZ030013.1:2617500-2630000 GCA_964023405.1 Apodemus agrarius
TCAGGTGTGCTGCCAGCAACCTTTACCCACTCAGCTAGCTCACTGGACCAGGGACCATATCTCTTGAACCAAATTTCTCAGGAAACAGTCCAATGACTTGCCTACTTGGGCTGTTTCTGAACAAGGTTGCAAAAAGACAAACCCGACTCATTAAGCCTAAAGTGACTTTATTGGCTCAGGTGAACATTCCCAAGGCCCAGCACCAACCCCTGCAGTCAGGAACAAGGAACCAATAGCTACAGGATCACAAGGACCCATCTCACAGGCGACAACCCACAGAAATTTAAGATTTGCTCTGATTGCTCTGGATAACGTCATAGCATGACCTGAGCTGTGGCTAGTGGAATGGAGCTCAATGATTGGTTGTCCTGGTTTCCAGACTTAGGGCTGAGAGTCCAGAAAACACTGGCTGAGATCCAAAGTGTGGGGGTGGAGGGGGATGGATACGGAGGGCTAATGTAGCTCAGCTGATGAAGCGCTTGAATAGCATTTAGATAGTTGATGCTCAGACATCACATAAAACTGGACGCGATAGCCCATTCCTGTAATCCCAGCATTTGATTGATCTCTGTGAGTTCAAAGCCAGCCTGGTCTACAAAGAGAGTTCCAAGCCACCAATCTCAGGATTGGGCATATCAGCACATGCCTTTAATCCCAGCACCCTGGAGGCAAAGGAAGGCAGATCTGCAGGAAGATAAAAAATTCAAAACTGTTTGCTACCTAGTGAGTTTGAAAATAGATTGAGATAGATTGAATATACAAGAGCTAGTCTCGAAGGAGGAGGAGTTGGAGGAGCAGCAGCAAAGAGGTTGTAGTGATTTGAATGAAAATCCGCCCCCCATACCCCATAGGCCTTGTTGGAGGTGGCCTTGTTGGAGGTGTGGCCTCCAACAAACCTCCTTTGAGGTTTCAAATCAAGCTAGGTTCCTGTCACCCTTCTCTTCCTGCTGCCTGCTGTAGAATTCCCAGCCCCTCTCCAGCACCATGTCTGCATGCATGTCACCATGCTTCTCACCATGACAGTAATGAACTAAACCTCTGAACTCTAAGTCAGCTCCAATTAAATGTTTCCTTTACAAAAGTTGGTCATGGTGTCTCTTCACAACAACAGAATGGTAAGACAGCTCAAATTTCTCTATCCATGCATATTCTTTCCAGAAGTATCCCAGAAGCCAGAGCCTTAAAACCAAAGACTGTCAGCTGAGTGTTTCCAGTACTCAGCTGAGGAAGGCTTTGCCATGTGTAGCATGCCTTGGCTACTTCTCCCATTTAAGCAAACACATATGTAGCTGCCCCAGAATATCGGGGAACTGATGTGATTGCTAATTAGCCACCTTGGACCATGCAAAGGATTATCTACCTCACTACCTGTGTGATTGATCCTGTGTGATTATCTACCACTAAGACACAGCCTCCCCTGATTCTGATGCAATTACCTTCCTCCGTGGTGAGGCTGATGCCCATGTGAGGACTTGTTCCAGATACACACGTGATTGATGCCCATACAATTAACTAGCACAATGATAATGCCAGTGATTGATGCCTGTGTGATTATCTGCCAAGATGATATCCGTGCAAATGAAAACTGGCAAGTTCTGTAACTTCTAATAATAACCCTCACCAGCATATGAAAGCCAGTCACTTAAGGACTTAAGACAGTCCTCTCTGAAGATAAAAGGCCACCCATACACTACCCAATATCTCTATTATGTATGTAGTGTGTGCATTTCTATGCTAAATCACATATTTATGCACACATATCTGGGTGAGGAGTCCTACCTTCTTGCAGTAGTATTTAAAAGAAAACCTGAGTGCTGATAACATGGGAAAGGTCCTTGCTGTCAACCATGACAACCTGAGTTGAATCCCCTATGAGGTGGGAGGAGAGAACCGACTACCTTTGACCTATATAAGCACACCACGCCATGCTCGTGCGCCGCCCCCGGATCAGTGTTAAAAGTGGAATCAAAGTTTTAACATTACACCCTGGGCCTTCCCCTTTCTAAAATTCTGATTCTCCAGGCTCATCAGCGAAAACGGGTTACTGACTTCACGGAGAACAGACTGTTCATCTCGCAGTTTGTCTGTTAGCAGCATTGGTTCCTAGTGACAGTTTTGCTCACACTGATCACCTCGGGAAATCAGAAATACCTGCCGGTGATAACTCTGCCTCTCTCGGTGGGCTGCAGACAATTGTGCATGGCCCGGTCCCAACAGCAGCCCAGTCCCAGGTGACACAATTCACTTCTTATCCCCCATTTCCCTCCTCCACAAACACTGGAGTAAGGGCATGTTCAACCATTTATCTCCCCTCCCTGCCTCCTATTCATTGTTCTTACTGATGGGAAAGCATGTAATATCCCCTATAGAATTGATAATTTTATTTTGTTATAATTTATAAAAAAAAAACACTGCTAATCCATGAAGAGTTTCTTCCTGGGTAATGTTAATTCAACTGCCTGTTTTATAATAGGATTATGTTTTCCAGGATTTAAAAATCCCACGTGTTAACTACCAAATAGACTTCTACAACTGCTATAAAATCTAATTTAATCCCCATTGGCATTAGGGGAATAGCTGAGGTACAATTTATGTCTAACTACACTTAACACCCTACAGCCTCCAATAAATATATAACATTTCTTTTGAAGTTATAAAAGGAAGCTGTTCAGTGGGGTAACTGGGTCTCGGGAGTCCAATCATGCGATATCTCTAAGGCAGAACAAATGTTGTTTACATGCGGTAGGGATTATGGGGAAAGTTTGTTTAAACAGATTAATGCGTGTTTACCCGTATTTATTCGACCTTCTACGTTATGCAAATTCAACTTAAAATAATCTTCATTTCTTTCATTTGAAAATAATTATGGAGGGAGTCAGCTATTTGGTCTGTTACCATTTAGTTTGAGAACCTAATTAGCTTAGAATACATTTCAGAATAAATGCTGTACCAAATTCAGGCAGAAGGCTGACACCATGTTTTACTTTGCACCACGGGAGGAGGCTTTTCTTTGGTGTGTGGGTGAAGATGAAGGAAGGGAAAGACCTGTGGGCCAAAGGCAGGGCTTAGCGTGTTCTCTTCGGTCTGTTAGTCTCCTGTTTAAATGCAGAGGGTACGTAATGGCCACTCAAGGGATCCACAGGCACAGCTAGACATACTTCCCTCCAGGTCTGCCCTTCCCCGTCCCTCCCACTCTCAGACAGGTGACTAAGGGGAAGCCTGGGACAAAGACCAAGCTGAGAGGAAGGAGGATAAAATGAGGAAGCTGACAGGGAACACACCAAAGAGGACCTAGCTCTGGGAAGTTGAACGTGAATCTCAGGGCTGTCCAACCTCTTTAAAGATGCAAATTGCTGTCAAACACAGAAAACAGTAGGGCTCTGTTTACCCTTTCAGACAGGGTGCAAACTGCTAATCAGGCTCCATTGCTGGGCTGGCCACTTTGTTTATCAATAAACAGGAAGACAGTTAGACTATAATTTTCCTGCCTAGTACTGGTGGCCAAAAGGAAATGCTGGCAGCTTGATAGTACTGGGTTCCAGTTGTACAGAAACCCAATTATTATTGGACTAATGTATGGGTGTTTGCAAGTCTCACAGGCGTGCTACACATGTCCACAAAGCCATGTGAGACATATTGGCAGTGATGGAGCCTGGTGACGCATGGACTGAGGAGAGCTGTCAAAACAGGCCTGGGCCTCCAGGAGCTCAGCTGTGCACTGCTGCCTCAAAACACACGCACACACGCGGGAAGTGAGTTAAGATGGCAGACACGTGGAATCTTTCACGTGGTCATACGACATAATATAAACAACAAGGCAATAAATCGCTCCGTAGCTGGAGATTTTATTGGAATATGGTCTAAGTGCTACTACATGCTGTGTTACCATGGAATGCCCACACATCCAATTATTCTAATGTGGGTAAACACATCACCTCAAATCTAAAATATGCACAAAATCCTAACATAGAACAAAAAACTCCAGTCTTACACACATTCAGGACTTTGGACAGTCCAGATCGCTATTTAGTTCTCTTTCATTTTGGTCTTTACAGCTGCATTTGTAAGAGATGAAGATATATCAAGCATGGTGGTGTGCGCTTTTAATCCCATCACTCAGAGACAGAGGCAGAAGGATCTCTGTGGTTCAAGGCCAGCCTGATCTACAAAGTGAGTTCCAGTGTTACACAATGAGACTCTGTCTCAAAAATAAGCAAAACTATGCATTTTGAACACATGTACACTGATAGCTAGGCATGAAAATATACAGTATGCACTGGATAGTGCTTCTGTTAATGCTGAAATAACCCATATATTAATAATAAGGATAATATATTGGTCTCATAGAATTTACTGACACATCAGCTATCTGCTGTATGAGACACTTTGGTAAATTGTGAGAACACAATAGAATTCTCTTTACAAGGCCAAGAGTCTGGCAGGGAGTGGACACTGAATGACTCATGGGCTTTGGATGTTAGCTTACCCAACTCTTTTTTTTTTTTTTTTTTTTTTGGAAACAGGGTCTCATCTAGTCTCCAACTCCACTTATGTTAAACAAGCAGTTTACCATGCCATCTGCCCTAACCAACCGGCGTTCATTCTGCTCACTCCCCAGCGACCATCCTGGCTATTTGAGATGGCAAACCCTGGTTCGCTGTAGGAACTTATAGGATATGTCATATAAGTGAAAATTCTGAATCTTGGTATGGCTCTGTTGAGAGCAGTTTTGATCAAATGTTTTGGGGTGGGCACTGACTGGAGACTCATAGACTGTTACCTTGAACAAGTCTGCCAAGTCTCTGAACTCTCCTTTGCTTCTCTACCGCTGAGGACGATGAGCTGAGAGCAGAACGAGGGGACGTAATCCACGCACAGCACTTAGAAACTGTGAGCAATCAGAAGCATGTACCAGCTCTCTGGAGTCATCCTCAGACAACTGTCAGCACCACGGTCAGCTCCAGAACTCCAGGAGATGTCAGGAACTCCAAAGATAATGGGGTGAAACTGCCTTCAGCTTGGGCCTGAGCAAAGGGACCGCCATCTTCCCACTGACCCAGGAAGGGGGTGTGGTGATGTTTGGAGTCTCTTGAGTCTAAAAGTTGAAGATGGGTGACTGATCCCTAACCCACAAATTGACTCCAAGTCTAGGTCTTTCACACCCACCTCAGCTTCCCTTTCCTCTAAGTGGAAAGGATTCCCTGATTTTTTTGTCCCTGATTCTTTCATTTATAGCCCCTGATGCACTAAGCCATGGATCATTCCAGAAAAGAGGTGCTCTTGATACCACACCCTTTCCTGCATGATGTTCCCATCATCATGGCAGAGGGGATTAGACCAGGAGGATGAAATGAGTATTGAGAAATCTAGCGGTATTCAAAGTTAGCTTTGTCTGTCTGTCTTTCCTTCTTTCTTTTTTCTTTCTTTTTCTTTTCTTTTTTCCTTCTGAGACAAGATTTTCTCTTTCTGTAGCCATCGCCATCCTGGAACTCACTCTGTAGACCAGGCTGGCCTTGAACTCACAGAGATCCACCTGTCTCTGCCTCCCAAATACTGAGATAAAAAGTGGAGAAATTTGAGGTGTCTTTAAGAAACCCACTCTCATATCAAGTCAGCTCTCTGACTCATCTTTCTCCTTAAAAGTTTTTATCTTTTCTGATGCCAGGAGAGGCCATTTTGGAATGTTCTTTGTAGCAAACCAAAAACTTCTCTAAGAATATATTGCTTTCTTTGACCAGAAATGGCTGGGAGTCAAGAGACCAGTTACCAACTTCAGACCACTGAAGCAAGCACACTTGCGTGACATGTGAACTACTGGAAAAGGAAACGTGTATTTGAAAGAGACAGCAGGGCAGATCTTTAGTAGAAAGGCAGGCTTCCTTTGGGTTAATTCTTTACTTTTCTTTTACCAAAGAAACCATCTTCCTCACCCTATTATGTATAGCGTAGAACGAGAATCAAACCATGGGGCTGAAGAGATGGCTCTTCAGCTAAGAGCACGTACTTACTGCCTTTCCAGAGCTTCCAGGTTTGGTTTCTAACATGGCAGCTCACATCTACCTGTAACTCCAGATCTAAGGGATTCAACACCCTCTTCTGGCCTTCATGGGTACCAGGAACACAGCGATGGACAGACATATATGCAGGCAAAAAAAAAAAAAAATTATGTATAAAATTAATTAATTAATTGAAATTTAAAAATAAACGAATATCTTGGGCCTACTTCATGAAAATCGTGTTGTCATTGTCTCAGTTAAAAAAAATTTTTTTAAAGAAAAGGTTTTAATTAATATAGTGTGGGTGAGCGTGGGTGAGAATGTGTGTGCAAGCAAGTGTGTATGTGTGTGTACATGCATATTAAGGTCGTAGGATAACAGAGTATCTTTCTTAGTCTCTTTCCACCTTAGATTTAGAGTCTCACTCAAAAACAGTGGTGCTCGGCCTGTAGGTTGCAGGCCCGTGGAGAGAGGGGAGTCACACAACCCTTTCTCAAGGGTCACCCTAAGACCTCTGGAAAACACTGATATTGCATTACAATTCACAGCAGTAGCAAAATTTCAGTTATGAAGTAGCAACAAAAATAAATTTATGGTTGGGGGGGTCACCACAAAGCTTGTGAGGAGACCCCCGGCATTGGAAGTCTGAGAGCCACTGGTTTAGATCTCATTGGCTAAAGGAGCTGGCCAGCAAGCCCCAGACAGACTCCTGCCTCTGCCTCCTCAGCACAGGGACTTTGATGTGTTTTTGCATCCTCTCCTCTTCCTGTTCCTGCTCCTCCTGCTCTTCCTCCCCCTTTCAGTGTGAGAGCTGGGGTAGAACGCGGCCTGGTTCCAAAATTACCTTGCAGACAGACTGAGTCATATCTCCAGCTCCCTTTTAAGCGTAATGCTAAGCTGAAACTCAAAGGTATGTTTCACTGGCCAGGCCTGGGCTTTCTGAAGTCAGAAACATTGTATTGTGGGTCATCGTCAGTCTTAATTGGATGCCTAGGAATTGTAGGAGAAGAAATACCTGACAATTTAAAGGCTCCATCTCCTCGTGAAGAGGCTTTGTGGAGCTCATTAAATAGAGACCTCCGAGCATGGCGGCTCTCCACTAAGATGACACCAGGTCCGAGGAACAAAACAATGAGGAGAGGGGAAGAGGGTTGTTTGGTTTTGCTTTTGCACAATTATTCCTCAGGGGCAAGGTTATTTAAGGTATGGGAGGATTATTAAATGACTGGAAACACTTTGCTGCTTGCATAAAAACCTGCATAGTTTTTTTTTTTTTATTTCAGAACCTTTAAGGATCAAAAAGACCTTGCCGAGTTCCAAAGCACAGTTCAGCTTCCCATACTGTTCTGAAAAGACTCCCAGATGCCCCAATTGCTATTGAAGAAATATCCCAAGCTCTGAGGTCTTTTAATAAATGCAAGGCACCTGGGAGTGGACCTTCCCATCCTAATCCACACCCCTATTGAAGAGGAGTTGGCTCCCTGCGCCCCTGCGAACATTTAATCACTGGCTGCATCTTCTCCTGCTTTCTCCCTGTGGGGAGAACACCTAGCCACTCACATTTATTCCTGCAAAACTGATAATGCACAAGAATCTAAAATCTAGCCAAATGGATCTGTGTATGCAGCAGTGTGTATGGGGGGGGTGAGAAAAGAGAGAGGGGGTGAGGTGTGTGTGTGTGTGTGTGTGTGTGTGTGTGTGTGTAAGAGACAAAGAAAGAGAAAGAGTATTGTGTATGAGTCAGTTGTGGTATATGTGTGTGTGCAAGTGTGTGTGTTGGTATATGCATGTCAGTGTGAGAGTGTGAGTGTGTATGTGTGAGTGTGCATGCACAAAAGAAGAAGGAACTGTGAGACTAAATACATATGTTTAGGGTGGAGAAGGGTCTTCCATCTGTCTGGCAATGAAAAGCATTTTAGAGGAACTCAAGAATTAATTGTTTTACTTAAAATTTTTATTCATTTCTATGTATATATGTGAACGTGTGTGAGTTTATATGTGTCAGGAGCCAATGGGGATGATTCCTCGAAACTGGAGTTATGGGTAGCTGTGAGTCACCCTGTGAATGCTGGGAACTGAAAAGATGCTGAGTTCTCTGGAAAGGCAACAAGTATTCTTTTTTTTTTTTTTTTTTTTTTAAAGATTTATTTATTTATTGTATGTAAGCACACTATAGCTGTCTTCAGACACTCCAGAAGAGGGCATCAGATCTTATTACGGATGGTTGTGAGCCACCATGTGGTTGCTGGGATTTGAACTCAGGACCTTCAGAAGAGCAGTCAGTGCTCTTAATCGCTGAGCCATCTCTCCAGCTCCGCAACAAGTATTCTTAACCACTGAATCATCCATTGAACCTCTCTATAGCCCATGAGTTAACTGGCTTGAAATGGTACGTGTGTCAGGTGTGGTGGTGCACACCTTTACTCCTAGTACTTGGGAGGCAGAGGCAGGCATATCTCTGCAAGTTCAAGGCCAGCCTGGTCTACACAGTGAGTTGTAGGATAGGCAGAGCTATCTAGTGAGACACTAAGAAACATAAGTAATGTTTAAGAAGGTTTGTATTGGCTGGGCTCATAGCTCAACAGGAGATCACTTGCCTGACAAAGAGAAGGCCCTAGCTTCATCTCCAGAACTACAAACGGAAAACAGCAAAAGGGAAGATGTATCAGAAAAGCGTATTTATCTTTATCAAAGAGTAAATATATTAGTTTTCTTATTCATATGAGAAAATACTTGATGTGGTTGTTTGAATGAAATGTGCCATGTAGGCTTGTGTATTTGAGCACAGGATGATTCTAGAACCAGTCAAGGTTGATAATCACTGTCAACCATCATACTATAATATGCCAATCACCTTGATTGACATGAAGTAGCTAGCTCATAACAAGCAACTCAAATTGGCAAATGGGTTGACTCTGTGCTATGCAATGGGCCAAGTATTAGAGAAACACGGATATGTGGCACTGTCCCAATGTTCCCTCCCCTTTAATGTCCACATGCTTGAGGCATCCTGGTGTCCAAGACAGAAACACAACAAAACCCTTGAACCTCTGGAAAGGACAGCCTGGTGGTATATTTCTCCAGGACTGCTGACGTTCTAACAGTTGATTAGAAGGCACAACTATTTAATATCTGACTGTATCAACACAGCTACTTTTCAAGGTGGAGACCAGCTGTAATAAGCCATGGGCTCTCTGCCAGTTAGAGCAGGCGGCCTGGAGAGGCACTTGGTTTTCCCAAGATACTCCACTCAGATCAATATGAGGAAGCCTCTAAAAGTAGCCTCACAGAGGACATGCACAAATGTCTCCTCTACACAGTTCCATTTCCTTAAACATCCTTCGCCTTTTCTTCCTCTTCTAAGAGTTGCTGAAGAATCAAGGTTCTATCCCAAGGGCTTGCCACAAAACCAGGCATGGTGGTGTCCCACCTTTAATCAAGCACTGGGAAGGGGAGGGAAACCATCCTAAGCTATACAGCCAAATTCAAGGTCATCCAAGGATACAGAAGACTTCCAAAAACAAACAAACAAACAAACAACAACAAAACAAAACAAAACAAAACAAAACAGATCTGGTTCAGCAGTTAGGTGCACTTGCAACTCATAGGAGAGCCCAGGCTCAGTTCCCAGGCATTGTACACTTATAAGCTTCTCTATGGAAATTCCTATTGTCTCTACAGTAAGTACATTCCACAGAGAACTGGGCAAGGGAAATAGAGTCAGCCAACCAACAGAAAGCAAACCCACATGGACGCTCACAACCATCCTTAACTCCAGAGAATCTGACGCCCTCTTCCAGCCTCTCAGCACACTACACATGCAAGCAAACACTCATACACATGCATAATAAACCTAAAAATAAATCTTTTAAAACAAACAAACAAACAAACAAACAAAACCCCCCAAAACTCACTTAGAATCAAATGAACATGAAAAGACCATGGACTACGTTCCTACAGACCTGAATTTTTGCATCTTTGACTATATCACTGTGACTCCTCCAAGGTAAGCATCATGAAACCACATCTCTCTTATCTGTCTCATTGCCTGGTTGAAATTTTTCTTACATTTAAATAATTAAATGTAGATACTAAATAATTTAAATAACTGTTTGAAAAATCACCACTTAGTGAAACAGCAGGTTTCAGTGCCAGAGTCCGGCTCAGTGATACATTGGTACTGTGGTCTGTCAAGCAGTCGCTCAGATAATCCTGTACTTCCTTATGCATGGAAAGTTGAAGAGGAGGTCATGGGAAGAGGGATTCTCTCACCCATACTTGAGAAGGAGAGTTGAGCTCGAGCTGGTAGAACTATTCCTGACATGAAGGAGCTACTTAAACACAATTGGATTAGCAAGGCAGGCTTAGGAGAAGGTATTACACACACAGCTTTTCTGTGGAAACCCCTGTTGTTTGCATGATAAGTATACTCCATGGAGAACCAGGCAAATGCAATACCGTCAGTCAATTATCAGAAAAATGCAAATAAAATGAGATATAAAATGATGTGCCTAGATTTTAATAATTCTGAGGGAAGACAAGCTACATCATAGTTCAGCTTGGCAAAACTGTAAAAAGATAATTAGAAATAAAACATAGACTTCATGTTAGAGATAAACTCACTAAAACCAGGAACCAGCTGTACATGGAAGCACATACCTGTGATCACTAGGATCAGGAATTCAAGGTCATTTCCAGGTACAATGGAAGATCCAGACTAGCCTAGGCTACATGAACGCCTATTTAGGGAATAAACTATTTTGGGCTGGAGAGATGGCTCAGCGGTTAAGAGCACTGACTGCTCTTCTGAAGGTCCTGAGTTCAATTCCCAGCAACTGTATGGTGGCTCACAACCATCCGTAATGACATCTGACGTCCTCATCTGGAATGTCTGAAGACAACTACAGTGTACTTACATATAATAAATAAATCATAAAAAAAAGGAATAAACTATTTTTCCCCACCAAGAAGAATAACATTCAAATATGAAAAATTATTAAGAAAACCTTCAGCCGGCGGTGGTCACGCATGCCTTTAATCCCAGCACTTGGGAAGCAGAAGCAGGCAGATTTCTGAGTTTGAGGACAGCCTGGTCTACAGAGTGAGTTCCAGGACAGCCAGAGCTACACAGAGAAACCCTGTCTCGAAAAAAAAAAATTAAAAAAAAAAAAAACAAAACTTCAAAGCCAGGTCTGGTGGTGCATGCCCCTCCATCTTGGGAGGCAGAGGCAGGCAGATCTCTGTGAGTTCAAGGCCAGCCTGGTCTACATGGTGAGTTCCAAGACAGTCAGGGTTACACAGAGAACCTGTATATTAGAAAAACAAAGAGAGATAACTTCAAGAAAGAAAAGAGAGCTGGGCAGTGGTGATGCATGCCTTTAATCCCAGCATTTGGGAGGCAGAGGCAGGTGAATTTCTGAGTTTGAGGCCAGCCTGGTCTACAGAGTGAGTTTCAGGACAGCCAGGTCTATACAGAGAAACCCTGTCTCAAAAAACCAAAAGAAGCCGGGCGGTAGTGGCACACGCCTGTAATCCCAGCACTTGGGAGGCAGAGGCAGGTGGATTTCTAAGTTCAAGGCTAGCCTGATCTACAGAGTGAGTTCCGGGACAGCCAGGGCTACACAGAGAAACCCTGCCTCGGAAAAAAAAAAAAAACAAAAACAAAACAAAAAAAGTTGAAAAACCAAAAGAAAAAAAGAAAAGAAAAGAAAATAGAATAATACATACAAGAAATTTCACATTTATTTAGATATTCAGATGAAATGAAGTTACCAGGTATGGTAATCTGAATAGGAACGGCCCCCTATAGACTATGTTAAATGGTTGGCCAAATGGAGTGAACTATTAGTAGGTGTGGCCTTGTTGGAAGAAGTGTGTCACTGTGGAGGCAGGGCTTTGAGGTATTACATGCTCACACTTAGTGTGGCACACAGTCGCTCCTTTAGCTGTCTGCAGATCAAGATATAGAACTCTCAGCTCCTTCTCCAGCACCATGTCTGTCTGCACGCTGCCATGCTTCCTGCCATAATGATCATGAACTAAACCTCTGAAACTGTAAGCCAGCCCCAATTAACCATTTCCTTTTATAAGAGTTGCCGTGGTCATAGTGTCTATTCACAGCAGTGAAACCCTAAGACACCAGGACTAAAGAAGCAACAACCCTGGGACACTAAAGCCATGGATGCAAACAAAGTGACTTGGGAGTAACCTTCAAGAAACCATGGTGATGGATGGGGAAGATCCTACAGGGCCCACCCCCAAGCAGAGAACTACAGGCAACTAAGGAATGCTCAGAGCAGGTAAAAAATCCTTTCCTCCCTAGGGAATGAGCATTGGTTATCCAATGCCAAGTCACCCTGAAATCATATACAAACAAGTGACAACAGGCAGACGGAGACAGAGCACTTATCTATTCATATTATATATTATATATGCACGTGTAACAATAACAGAAAAAGACGGGCGTGGTGCCACATGCCTGTAATCCTAGCACTTGGGAGGCAG
>OZ030013.1:2635000-2857500 GCA_964023405.1 Apodemus agrarius
AATATGATTGAATTTGGTAGTTGTAGCTTGCTCACTTCAGGCTTCTAACCAGTAGCTTGACTGCTGCTATCTGGTTAGAGAATGGCTGAGTATACAGACCCACAAACCAACAGAGATAGGAAGAGAAAGGAAGGAGGAACCTTGTCGTGAGGGGAACAGAAAAGATCCTTGGGTAGGTCTCAGAGGACAGACAGCCTCAAGACTTAAGAAATAGAGTTAGAACTTTCTCCAGGCCTTCATGGACTTACTATGGCACAGCGGGGAAATAAGCACCCTTTAATCTCAATTGCTACGGGCTTTATCTGACCCATTTCCTGTAGGAAATCAAGCTACTCACAGGCCCTTTATCAACTTTTCTCCAGTAATAATCCCCATCCCTGACAAAAGAAGATATTGTCATCCCCACGGTATAGATAAGAAATTGAGGCAAAGAAGTAAGGTGAATTGCCTGAGGTTACACAGGACTGGAATTACAACCTGGTATCTAATCTTAGAGCTCACTACATGAGTTTTGGGAGGGGTACATTGGAATCACATTATAGTCTTTAAAAGAAAAGTCTATTTATTTTTAATGTCTAGGAGAAAGAGATTAATTGTATTAATTATACACCAAAGTCATTTATTCTAATCTTTTTCCAAATACTTGGAAAGTCTGGATTTTATCTTTATGAAGATGTGGGAAATTAACTCTTTTTTTTAATTAAGGCAAATATTTGTTTGCTAAACTCTCTAAGGGAAGTAATTAATCCGGAAAACTGTATAGCTCAGACAGACTCTTCAGATCACAGGAGTTAGAAGCTACCCAGAGAGCAAGAATCCAGATGGCCTAGGGATCTGATGGGTAAACAAAGGTTGGGAAAAGCATGTTTTTAACCAAGACATTTGCATGCATACATAAATTATTATTATACAGATTTACATATTTCACCTAATTATCAAACAAATGTGTGTGTTCATTACTTAAAAGCTTGAAAATAAACTGGGCGGTGGTGGCAAACACCTTTAATCCCAGCGTATGGGAGGCAGAGGCAGGTGGATCTCTGAGTTTGAGACCAGCCTGGTCTACAGAGTGAGTTCCTGGACAGCTAGGGATACACAGAGAAACCCTATTATGAAAAAACAAAATAAATAAATAAATAGAGTTAGACAAAACAGGAGGCTGGAGAGATAGCCCAGAAATTAGGGGCTTCTCTTCCAGGGTCCTTGGGTTCGGTTCCTAGCATTCATAAGGTAGGTAATAACCACTTGTAATTCCCGTTCTAGAGGATCTGATGCCCTCTTCTGGTCTCTGTGAGCACTGCATGCACAGGGTGCAGAATGTACATACAGACAAAACACATAAAAAATAAAAATAAACTTTAAAAATAAAGTTAATCAAAACACTATCAAACCATAGTGCCTACTGCTCAGCTACCAGACAAGCAGCTGCTGAGGTGGTGGGGGTGGGGTGAGAGGAGTTCCTTTGTTGTAGTCTCCACCCCATGGCCCACACATGCACAGCAGGAGCTTTCCGCATTCACTAACCAGAGAGATACCTGACGCCCAGACTCAGAGCACTTGACCCAGGCAGCCAATCGGTTGGTGCCAGGGGTGCTTGACAAAGAGTTGGGGACCAAGGGGAGGCAGGCAGAGGGTATATAGGCATCCATCATTATTTCTTTGAATGAGTCTGCTTCTGCTCCTTACCTGGCTCCCAGGACCTGAGTCCCTTGATTCCCGCACCTGTAACCCCCCTACCCCCAGAGTCATTTGGGGGGCCAAGGGCTAGGGCAACAATTTAATTAAGCTAACCAATGCCACATTTGATTGACAATTTATACGCACAAGGATCATAGCTATTGAATATCATGATTTTAAGATACATTTTGATGGAATTCGTCCCTTCTTTCAGAGAAGATGTATAACAGCGAAAGTTAGAACCAATATTTTTGGCTGAAGTCAAGAACACTCTCAGTAAAGACTGAGGACAACAGATGCCTCCGATCTGTGATGAACAAGGCTAGCTTGAGGGCAATGGGTGGCAGCCCACGCTCGCTCCGTGTGTAAACCACGCCATACCTTTTTGTTTTCCGCAACACCATCTTCGCAGTCCAGCACGGCACAATCTACATTCAAGGATGGGATCTTCCTTATTTTCTTTTCGTCATTCCCAGGCACATAGAGCACTGCCCTCCGAGGGACATACTTGTGATTGGACAAGGAGCTGTACCCAGGCTTGCAGACATTGACCACGAGGGATACCTTCCTGTAAGGGAAGTGACTAGGGTGAGTCCAAAATGGAATTCTGTACTCATAAATTCATAACCACACTCTGCGCTTAGCCATTCGTTCCTTTTGGCTTTTTAAAAAATATCTTTAAAATTTTAAATTATGTGTATGTGGTGGTGGGAAGGGTACCCATGTGGTCTTTGGAGTTCCTTGAAGCTGAAGTTACAGGTAGTTTTGAGCCACCAGGGTTGATGTCCTCTGCATTCAGGAGCTGGGCTATCTTTCTCACCCTATTTTGGCTTTTTAGTTATAAGACAGGGTCCCACCATGTAGCCCAGGTTGTACTAGAACTCATAATATAGGCCAGGCTGGCTTTGAACTCATAGAGATTTGCCCGCCCTCTGCAAAGTACTGAGATTAAAGGCATAAGCCACTATGTCCACCTATCTTTCGGCTTTTTGAGATGACTCTTGTTACATACATATCCGTGGGTCATCACTATGGTACCCAAGCTGATCTCAAATCAGGGGCAAACCGTGGGGAATCTGATTCACATACTTACTGCATATTTCTACTCAAACACTCAGTTTTCAATAAGAAAAATAGCAAGCCGTGCAAAGAAATAGGAAAATATGGCCCTGTCTAGGAACAAAAGCAAATCAGTAAGAGCCACCTGTGAAACCACCTAATGGAAGCTCCAGTATATGAGGATGTTAAAGCAACTATCATGTTTTGGGTTTTGTTGTTGTCGTCATCATTGGGTTTTGTGTTTGGTTTTGTTGTTCCTGATTTGTTTCTCCTTCTTCTAGAGCACTAATGAACCCGGACTCAAGTGCTTCCAGCCTCTCACTTCCATCCCAGTGCTGGGACTATACTTGCTGTTGTAGCAACAACCACAGCCGGTCTACCCTGTGGCCATCAGGAAATGTGCAGATCATTCCAAACATATACACAGCTAAAGTGCAACTGAGAAACAGGTATGGTAAACTTAAACTGACACAAAGTAACGACATCTGGCATCCAAGTGGCTCATGAGAAGTCTCCAGTGGATCCCAGAATTCCAGGGCTCAGCAATACAACACAAATGAGATTAAGAAACAAACAAAAACATCCTCTCAAGAAGACAAACTGCAGCAGCTCTCCTATGTGCTCAGCATGCCAGCATGGGGTGTGAAGTCTCCATGACCCTGGCAGTGGATTTATGGGCACTTTCTCTTTCGGGGGGTGGTTTATGCCTACAATCCCAGTATTCTAGAGGTTGAAGCAGCTACAAATGTAGCTCAGGGGGTTGAGTGCTTATATAGTATGAAGAAAGCCAATAATGGATCAACGAGACATGGTAGTTTTCAACTACAGTCCCACCACCTAGGAGGTGAGGCAGGGGAATCAGTTCAAACTCTATAGCTACATAGGAGGTCAGCCTGGCCTAGAGATTGAAGATGGGGGTGGAGGAGAAGAGAAGAGGAAGCAGCAGCAGTGGGTAGCAAAGGCTGGGAGATCTTCAGTTTGAGTCTAGCCTGGGGCACATAATGAGACTAGACATAAAAAAACAAAAAACCAGAAACAAAAGCAATAATAAATTATATTTCAGAGTTCCAAAATGTTTAAACCTATACAACTGCACTGACACATTCATGTAATTCCAGCATTGGTGGGGCAGACACTGGGGACTTGCTGGCTTGCTAGTCTAACTAAATAGTGCGCTCCAGGTTAAGTGAGAGCCCCCGAGAAGACACCAGACTTTGAACTCTGCTCCACTCTTCCCCCCTCACACAAGGTCCACCTCTTAGAACTAGGATAGCAGTGTGATTTTCAGCAGGACTTTGGGGGAGGAGGGAAGGAAAGAGAAGGAAATTGGGAAGTCATTGACAGGGTTCATTCAGACTTGTGGCCAAAAGATGGAGATCATACTAGCAATATATCATATGCTTCCAATTTATTAAGAGAAGATTTTAATTATTCTAATCAAATATGCATGAACAATGAGAGGTTATGGATATGCTAGTTAATGGATGAGTAATTTCATAATATATACAGTATATATTATGTAAAAAGTCTTGTCAATTTTATTTTAATAAAGCTTAAAAATATTTACAAAGATATTTAATGTTAAATGAAGAAAGTTTCAATTGATATCTTAATTATAAGTCCTTTGCTTATTTTTACTATCTGTGTGTGTGTGTATGTGGTGTGTGTTTGTGTGTGTGTGTGATATGTATGTGTGAATGTGAGTGGGGTTGTGCATAGACAGGTAGAGTCTAAAGAAAACGTGGGAGTCAGTTCTCTCCTTCTCTCTTTATGTAGTTCTGGGGCTCAAACTCCAGTCCCCAGGGTTGCACAGCAAGCCCCTTTACCCACTGAGCCATCTCTGGCCTCCTGTTTGGTTTTTTTTTTTTAAGTGGAAGATGTAACATTATAAATGCAATAGTATCTTAGCTTAGGGAAGGATTCAGTGAGAAATACCTGGAAGTTCCTATAGTGTACATTTGGAAGTTCTGACTTCTGCACTATTCCCTTATTTTAAACAACTACCAGAAACAATGTCACTTCCCGTTCTTATTTCTTTTATAATTGGCTGAAAACAAACATAATGAAAGTATTTCAAAGGCTCAGAATGGCGGTAAAACGTGGTGGAAAACATACAGCCAAATGACTTGAAATTGCTGAAAATGAACTGGCTTTAACCTATAAAATACACTTGGGTCTACTTTGACCTGGTATTCTGTCTGACGGAAGGTGGGAAGAGAACTAAACCTTGTCCTGGTCCTGTAAAGATCAGCCCTACTGTGGTCCTTACCAAGTACCTTGTCTGGGTCTCTGCTGCACGTGAAGACCCCAGGTTGCGGGACACAAGCAAAGTGAAGAGGTGTCCCCAAGCAACATGGCCTGCCCAGAAGGTCCAGACAGGGATCTCCAACAGGATGGGCTGTGAAAGGCCACTGTACTGTCTGGTTTTGTGTGTCAACTTGACACAAGCTGGAGTTATCCCAGAGAAAGGAGCCTCCCTTGAGGAAATGCCTCCATGAGATCCAGCAGTAAGGCATTTTCTCAATTAGTGATCAAGAAGGGAGGGCCCATTGTGGGTGGTGCCATCCCTGGGCTGGTAGTCCTGGGTTCTATAAGGAAGCAAGCTGAGCAAGCCAAGGGAAGCAAGCCAGTAAGAAACATCCCTCCATGGCCTCTTCATTAGCTCTTGCCTCCAAGTTCCTGCCCTGTGTGAGTTCCGGTCCTGACTTCCTTTGGTGATGAACAGCAGTGTGGAAGTGTAAGCTGAATAAACTCTTTCCTCCCCAACTTGCTTCTTAGTCATGATGTTTTGTTCAGGAATACAAACCCTGACTAAGACAGCCACGCAGGCTCGAGGTAGAGATACAGTGAGGGTTGAGGGGAAGAGGGCAGGACATATTTGGGAGAAAAATTAGGAATATGCCAAGAGACCTTAGATTCAAGTTTCATTGTGAACTCTAGGACCCTCAGGGCACAGAAGGATGGAGGTTTCTGCAAGTCTCTCTTCTCTTCTGGCTCCTGAGTCCTCTTCCCTCTCTGATCCCTGACTGCTCCCAAATCTGTTCTGTGCTCCAGCTGTGCTCAGCACTGGCTGCTGAGGTACACAGTAGGTGACAAGATCAAGTTTATCTTACACACTGGGAGTGATTACCTCATCACAGTCAACATGTAAATGTATCCACACTAAATGCAAAGCATGAGGTGAAAAAAATGTGGCAGCCTTACAGTGAATTACCTCTACTGAGTGACCCTTTTTTTGAGGACACATTTCAGAGGGAGGCTCCTCTCCTGACCTGGTTTTCATTTACTTTCTTTCCTCCTCTCACCTAGTTACCTATTTCCCTATCTAGGTCTCAGGGATAGGGGAGCTCTTAACCTAAGAGTCCATATGCCACTACCTGAGAGCGTCAGCCAGGGATAGTGGCACTTCTGTAAACCCGGCATGAGGATCAGCAGTTCAAGGTCGTTATCAGCCAATCTGGGCTACACGAGACCAGACTGTCTTAAAACAATAGCAACACAACAAAAAACACTAAATTCAGGAGCTGGGCAAGATGGAGCACACCTTTAATTCCAGCCCTTAGGAGAGCAGACCGATCTTGGTGAGTCCCAAAGTAGCCTGGTCTACAGATCAAGTTCCAGAACAGCCAGAGCTATGTAGTAAGACCGTGTCTCAAAAAACAAACCAAAACAAACACCACCACACCTTGTCAGACAAATATCCTTTTGGAGAACTCAACTCTGCTTCATACCCAGTCATTCCGGAATTCTTTTGGAGGCAAAGTCAAGTATCTGCCTTTGTTTGGGTGGAGTTCCCAGATTTATAGATGGGAGAAGTTCTGAACTGTCTGCATCCTGCTCCTCTGGCACTGTTGTGACATCACTGGTACAGGGTGACACCAGGGCTTCAGGCCTTTCTTACGGTTCATTTGTGGTTCTAATGTGCGGCTAAGTATGCAGACAAGGGTGTTAGGGCTTCCTACTGTGTAGTAGCTCTTCTGATACAAAAGCTTCTGTTTAACAAGCTCCGTTGAGCCACATATGAAGGTGCATTCCTATAATCCCAGCTCTTGGCCAGCCTATGCTACATCATAGGTTACAGGCAAAACAGCAGTATAACAAGACACCATCTCAAAATATAAAAATAAAAAAAATTAAAACAAGTGTAGGGAAGCCTGGGGAGATAGCTCAGCCTATAGACTGCTTGTTTCTTAATCACAAAAAACTGTGTGTAGCCTCCAGAACCCATGTCACTGGATGTGAACAGTTGTCGTCAGGGACAGAGGATCCCTGGGAATTGCTGGCTTTCCAGTGTAGAGTACTTGGTCAGCTCCAGGCTATGATAAATGAGATGAATAGCATTCCTAAAGACAACACCAAAAGCCGTCTTCTAGCCTGCATGCTTATGACATACATGCATATGCACTCACGAACATGCAACTCACACACATGCAACTCACATACGTGCAACACATTAAAAAAAAAAAAAGGTTGGGCATGTTTCCAGGGATAGGGCACTTGCCTAGGGTATGCAAGACCCTAATTCAATTCCTAACACTAGGGAAAAGCAAAAAGCTGAGTTCTGACCTGGTCTGGCACAGGACACAGATACTGAAAAATCTTGTGTGTTAAGTGAAAATAAGAACCCATTACTGCATCCTTCCTACTCTCAAGATGACAGCAAAAGTCACTTATTAATTTCCACTTGGCTTAAGCTATTAATAATCAGGTGTCTACGCCAGCATCTATGATTAGGCCCCACTTATGTTCTCACTTTGCTAAGTTCCCGAGTGCCCCGAGAGATTCCTTCCCTAGTTTGAAAAACCTGTGTTGGTTTCTATGGCAACGGTGCACAGAACAGGGGAGGTATTCTGTGGATGGAAGAGCCACATAGCAACTACTTGTCTTCCTACAAGCTGCAGATAGGTGTGTGGTTGTTTCTTAAGAGCTAAGAAAATATTTCCAATGCAACCCCCTCCTTGAGCATCCGTCATGAGCTCCATTGGGGCCAAAATAAAGAAGAGTCTTGTGTCCAAAGCAGACACATACAGCACGTGGTTCAAGTTCCATGTAGGTTCACTTCTTTTTTTTGGTTTTTCGAGACAGGGTTTCTTTGTGTAGCCCTGGCCATCCTGGAACTCACTCTGTAGACCAGGCTGTCCTCGAACTCAGAAATCCGCCTGCCTCTGCCTCCCAAGTGCTGGGATTAAAGACCATGAGCCATGCCTGTCTGCCTGGAGGCTTCCCTGGTGAGCCATGTATGAAGCGTGTTCTCTTATCTCCTTGGCAGGGAAACCCCTAGGAAAGGAATATTTGTATAGTGAAGCGCAGACATCCTTCTTTACCTGAGGCATGGTCTTAGTATGTAGCCCAGGCTAGCCTCGGAGTCATGCAGCTCCTTCTCTGTGTTGGAGCAATAGGCATGCATACCCACACCTGGCTTTGGTAACAGTGGGGTGATACCTGAAGTGGTACTTCCTCGGACTACAAGAACACAAAGGCACAAAGCTAGTTCCAACGAGTGACACTGATGCCAGGATCTCTGCTTACACAAAATGAGGAGGGCAACAAACACCATGTCCAAAGCTAACCTTATCCTTCACACAGAGTGGAAGAAGCTAGCCACAAAAGGATAAATAATGTACGGTCTGCATCCAGGAGGCCCCTAAAGAAGACAAGTCCATAGACAGACATGGGCAGCTCGGGGCGTGGATCCTAGCATTCCAGAAACTCAGGTAGGAGGATCATCAGTCAAAGGCTACATACTGAAACACACACTCATTTATGCCACACACACACACACACACCACACACCCATGTCACATACACCATATACCACACATACCACACATACATACACATACCCCACATACCACACACATATACCACACACTATATATACTCTTATTACACATACCACACACCCAACACACATATAATACCACACAGATACCAAGATAGCACATATACATATATACACACCATACACTACATACACACACATACCACATATACACACACACACACATACCCATACACCACAAACTATACACTCATATCACACACACCATACATATCGCAGACACCACATACCCAGCATATACACATATACATACAGCGCACACACACACACACACACACACACACACACACAGGCAAAAACAGGATCCAGAAGGTTAAAAGATGGTTATCAGAAGGTGAGGGGAAGAAAGGCGTGATGGTCGATGAAAGGATGTGAAGTCTGGATTTTGGAAAAAGCAGAAGTGGAGGAGATGGGTGTGAGGAACAGCAGTAGCTGCACACTTGAAATACTCAAACCGCTGGCAGTACAACGAAGAATGAATAAGATGGCTTGTTTCAACGCTCTAGATATTTTACCACAAGGATAAGAAAAGTAAGAGCTGGAGGGCTGGGGCTGTAACTTAGTAGCAGAGCACTGGTCTAACATGGGTGAGGTCCTGGCTCAGTCCCTAGCGCTGCCTAACAGCAACAAAAATAACAATAAAGATGAGCAGGACAGCAGGAACCTCTTCTACTACGTGAGTGCCTGAGGCGGGAGCCCAAGAATTTAAGTCCAGCCTAGATAACACAACATCTCAGAAAGGACAGTGCCGAATTTGTTTGGCATGGTGCACCCATCACACACACAGACACACACAGAGCACATACAGACACATACTACACACTCCACACAAACACACACAGAGAGCACATATACACACAGACATATACCACACATACCACACACAGACACAAACACAGAGAGAGACACAGACACACACACACACACCCCACAGACACAGACACACACACAGAGAGCACATACAGACACAGAGACATACACCACAGACACACACAGAGCACATACAGACATACACTACACACACCACACACAGACAGACACAAACGCAGAGAGAGACACAGACACACATAGACACACACACACCCCACAGACACAGAGAGACACAGATACACACAGACACACATAGAGACACACAGATACAGACATGTATGCACATACACACACACCACATAGACACAGACACACAGACACACACACACACACACACCACATTCAGTGTAAGGAGGCTGATGAAGTCTAGAGTTCTTGAGAGTAGGGAAGAGAAGAAAAAGGATGAGGAAGAGTAAAGATGGGGGTGGAGGCAGGTACACCGGGCTGATGGGAAAGTCCAAGTTAGGAAGGAAAAGGGAAGGAGAAGAGGAGGTAGAAGGATGAGTGTGCATGCACATGTGTGGGTGTGTGCATGTCTGTGTCTGTGTGTGTCCATGTGTGTCTCTGTCTCTGTGTGCGTCCCTATGTGCTGTCTGTGTGACTGTGTGTCTGAGTCTGTGTGTGTCCATGTGTGTCTCTGTCTGTGTCCCTGTGTAGGTGTCTGTCTGTGTGACTATGTATGTGTCCCTGTGTGCATGTGTGCATGAGCGCATGTCTGTTCTCTGTGTGTGTCTGTGTGTATCTCTGTGTCTGTGTCCCTGTGTGTGTGTGTGTGTCTATGTGTGTCCCTATGTGTGTGTATCCGTCTGTGTGACTATGTATGTGTTCCTGTGTGTGTGTCTGTATCTGTGTGTCCCTGTGCATGTGTGTGAATGTATGTATATGTCTGTATCTGTGTGTATCCCTATGTGTGTCTGTATGTGTGTTCATGTCTATGTATCTGTGCGTGTCCTTGTTTTTGTGTGTATGTTCCTCTATGTGTGTATCTATATCTGTGTGTCTTTGTGTCTATGTGTTCACCAGCACACGTGTGCCTGTGCATGTGTGTGTGTGTGTGTGTGTGTATTGGGTACTGACAAGAAAGCATGTGCCTGTTAGAGGTTATTCTCCTTTTTTTTTTTTTCTTTTTCTTTTTCTTTTTCTTTTTTCTTTTTTCTTTTTTCTTTGGTTGTTGTTGTTTTGTTTTGTTTTGTTATTTTTTTGAGACAGGGTTTCTCTGTATAGCCCTGGCTGTCCTGGAACTCATTCTGTAGACCAGGCTGGCCTCAAACTCAGAAATCCGCCTACCTTTGCCTCCCAAGTGCCAGGATTAAAGGCGTGCGCCACTACACCTGGCAGAGGTTATTCTCCTTAATCCTACACTTTCTTGAGAGGAGCGGAAGTTCTGCCTGTGGGAAACTGAAGGGTTTGGTTATTTCCCTGGTGTGACATGAGGTTCAGAGAGAAACTTCCCTCTGTCAGCATCTATCTTAAATCCCAACACTTGGGAGTCAGTGACAGGCAGGTCTGTGAGTTTGAGACCAGCCTGGTCCACATGGAGAGTTCCACCCAACTGGTGTTACACAGCGAGCCAGTCTCAATGAAGAAGGAAGGGACCCTCAAGTCTTCCCCAGCCACATGAAGAGCACAATGCAATTCGAGTCCCCACCCCCACCCCTGGGCTCCTAAAAACACAAAGGGCTCGAAAGGAGTTCCCCATCCCCCCATGTTCCTGCTTCTGCCTCCCCACCCTGAGATTGACAGCAAGGTCCTATGAGTAGCAGCAGGATGTTACTCCTCAACAGTTCATTGTTGACACTCCCTAGAGTGTGCTCCAGGAGGGCCACCCCCCCCACTCTGTCTCAGAGACTAAATGATAACCCATTGCAGAAACTGAGGCCCAGCATATCTGTCAGGTTAAAGTCTCTGGTCAATTATCATGAAAACCTAAAGGACTTGCCAGCTAGGCTTCTCTTTGCCTCACACCTTTGAGAGGAAGATTCCTCTCCTCATGTGGCCCAAGACAGCCATTCAGAACAGATCTAGTTTGACTGTTCAGTGTTCAAATTTCCAAGATCTCACTCTAAAGCCGAGTACAGAAAAGACAGTATGTAGTAGTAAATGTATCAAAAACAGCCCAGTGGAGAGTATCAGAAATAGCATTCCCATAGCAACCAAGCTATCCACTAACCAGGTGTGGTAGGCTCACCTGTAGCTCCACGGACAGAGGCAGGGGAATCACTTGAGCCTAGAGTCTGAGGTCAAGGTCAGCTGGGTACTGCAGTGAGATTCTTTGAAAAACACAGATTGTAAAGGTGTGTGTTGCCAAGCCTAAGGACTGGAGTTGTATCCCTGGACCCCTATCCATCCACCCCCTCTGACTTCTACACGCATGCCGCGGCAGCATCATCACACACAATCACCCACATGTAACCAAGTAATTAACAAGTTGAGTGTGATAAACACAGGTGCAAGGGGCACATGCTTGCACTCCCAGTATTTGGGAGATGCATAGTGAATTCCAGGCCAGCCAGAGGCACATAATGAGATTCCAACGAGGACAAACCCACTAACAAAGAGTAACATCTCCATTACAAAACTGAAGTGGATCAAATTATACAACGTAAGATATATAAGCAATGTATAAAGGAAAGAGAAAATCAAAAGTAAGGCATTTTAAATAAGAATAAATATCCACTAGGTTCTTCCCACTTACGAAACTTCATTAGCACTGGGTATCTCCCATGGCAAAAGGAGTAGTTGAAGCGGAGATGATGGTTCCTGGGTCGTTCAGGACTTTAGTAATTGAGCAGATTTGAACTAGAAATGTCTGTTTTTAATCTTGTTCAAGGTCAGAAAAGACAACTGTGGACCTAATGGATGCAGCAGACGATTCCTGATTGTTTTTATCTCACGTAGCTCAGGCTAGCCTCAATGTGTAGCCAGATGGTGACCTTAAGCTTCTGATCCTCCTGCCTCTCCACCTCCCACGAGGCCCTCTTTATTCAGTGCGGCGGATGGAACCCAGGTCTCCATGAATACTGGGCAAGCACTCCACCAACTTAAGCTATGGCAGCCCAGACAGATCCTGTTACAGTTTTCTAAAGTTCAAAGGCTGCTACATACGTCAAATTAATGTGCCTCCCCCGGACTGGATTCTTTGATAGAGAGAAATAATCAAGGCAGAATCTTTTTTCACTCTAGGAAAAAAAGAATGGTCCTGCAACTTTGAAAAAATGGTTCTTCCACTTTTTTTTTTTTAAAAAATAACTGTCATGAAACTGATCTTGGTTAGTAGAATCTCTTGTTTCTTTCCAGATTGTTCAAAAATTCCTTTCAAGTGTCAATCTCAATGAAAATGAGGGCAAAATGTTACATAGTTTTGAATTTTGATATCTTTGCTGGCCATAGTCCCTAGACTATTCTGGTCTGTATATATTTGTGAGCATATAATATTGCGATCTCTCACTCTCTGAATAATTTCTTAAGGAAGAAACACAGCCTGGGTCTAATTGCCAGACCACACCACACACACAAAAGCTGTGAATGTAAGCTGCGATTATGAATCCCGTGCTGCAGCTTTGACTGTGTGGAACCCACAATAAGATTAAGACTGTTTCCTTCTCCATAATTATTCAGAGCTAGTGGGATGAAAATTAAGATGGAGCACATGGGTGTGAGCAGGGAGGCTCTTTATAACATAAGTGGACTTTCGTTTTTGTTTTTAATGTTTAACGGACTAAAGAACCTAATCCTCTCCAGCTCCATCTAGGGAAAGGCCTCCTGGAAACTGCTTTAAGTTTAAGAACAGCTGAGAGAGAGACAGAGAGACAGAGACAAAGACACATAGAGACAAAGAGAAACAGAGACACAGAGACATAGAGCCAGAGCTACAAAGACACAGAGAGAGACAGAGAAAGAGAGAGACACACAAACACAGAGACATAGAGAGGCAGAGATACAAAGACAGAGAGACACACAGAGATAGAAACAGAAAGACAGAGACAGAGACAGAGAGAGACAGAGACAGAGAGTGAGTGTGTTCACAATGTGATAGTGCATTTTACAAAGCTATCTTGTATCTTGTCTAACAGTGATACTGATTTATTTTCCTTTGGAGTAGCTAATGATAGGCTAAGAGATAGTTACCTCAGAAGTATTGTTGGGTGACAAGGCTAGACCCTTGTTGGAAAGGCTTTGCTGGTTTTTTTTTTTTTCTTTTCCTTTCAGACAGAGTCCTCTGTAGCTCAAGGTGACCTCAAACTCATTATATATAATCGAGGATGACCTTGAACTCCTGGTCCTCCTGTGCCGACAGCCCAGTGCTGGGATCATAGGTATGTGCTACCATTCCAGACTTATAAGACGTTGGCATGAATCACAGGCCTTTCTGCATATGAGGCAGGTACTCTACCAACTGAGCTATGTTCCCAGGCCCTGTTGCTGGTTCTTGTGGCACCAAAGACCCCTCCTCTGGTGTTGAAAAAACTCAACATAACACAGAGAGAAGACTGGGCTACCAGTGAGACAGCATAGAATATCTACTGTAGGATACATTGTTTTCCGTTTCTGCCTGCCTAACAAATTCCCAAGTCTTCTGGGAATTTCTTGTCCCAT
The DNA here is from genome assembly GCA_964023405.1 of Apodemus agrarius. NCBI lineage: Eukaryota > Metazoa > Chordata > Mammalia > Rodentia > Muridae > Apodemus > Apodemus agrarius. Next base: position 2,649,045 of record OZ030013.1, read on the forward strand.
TTTCCATCAATTTTTCTCTCTTCTTCACTTCTTTGATGCTTCTCATCTCTCTCTTGCTGACTTGTAACCCAACCAGTAACAGGACTGTCAAGGTCCAGGGGCTCCAGTGACCAGCTATCTCTCCAAATGGATCATACTTTTATCAAAGGCCCCAGTGAGGAATTTCAAAGCCAGCCTGGGCTACCTAAACCCTTGTCTCCAGCAGTCAAACATGCAAACTAAAAAACTTTCACACGGTCTTCCCTGGTATCTGACCTTCTAAAGAAAGCAGAGCAAAGAAGAAACACAACCAAACACTCAACTTAAGCAGATTCCTAGCAAAACCAACAGACTGCCATAATAGCCCAAAGGGCCAGGAGAGTGGAAAGGATATTCAATTACAAAATATCAACATTTGCACAGTAGTTCCCACTAATTAAGAAAGAAAGATAGACATTGTTTGTTATAAACACCACCAGGTCTCGAGCAGACCCAAGAGCTCACCGCAGAGCCACACCAAGCAAGCCCTCGGATCAGAGCGGCTTCGCAAAGGGGGTCATCACTACAGCTGAGAGCATGCGTTTGGCACACGGGCTCTTAATCCTCGTCATGGCCCCTACATTTTAATCATTTGTTCTGAGCGTCTTCCTCAAACAATTAGTGCTAATGAATGGCCAGGATACCTTGGATCATATGTGTCTAATTGCAGTCAAGAGCCCCTCTTGTCTGCATGTACATTTCAATTTACCTCTGGGGATAATGTTTGTTAATTGTGTTTCTTTATGCAGCAAGGGAAGAGAAAGGCTTCTCAGGCAAAAAGGAGCTGAGAGTTCCCTCTTTCCCTTTGTTCCCGCAAGAAGCTAAGCCACTTGGAGAGGCACTTAATCCCATCATCCGCGGTTACAATTGCCTTGCGGCATCAATCAGAACAAACCTGAAGGAAAATGATGCAGCTATATTGTGTAATTAAAAGCAATTCAGGTAGTTATTACTGGGCCTTTATAGGTCCAGATACTTAAAATAGCCCTGCAGGGATCTGAAACACCCAAGTGTTTTAAATTTGGTCAGAAACATTTCTCCCCGGAAAAGGAAAAATATGCAAAGGAAAAAAGAGGGGAGGGGCGGGGGAAGAAAAGATCAAAATCAAAACAAAAAACCCAGTAGCTTCTTCTATGGTGAACTAGCTGAAAAGCAAAAGAGGAAAAGAAAGTAAATAAAGAAAAATATCCACAGCTCCCATCTACTAAATGAAACAAACCAGACAGGAAAGGAAAGGAGAGGGGGAAAAATTGCCATTTCCCAAGTTAAGTAGTCCCTGTCTGCATCCAACTTTTGCACTTAAAAAAGAAATATGTAATGATACTTACTAGTGTGGTCTCTGCAACATGAACAAGTCTTATGGACTTGTTAATATGGAAGCAGGAACTTCCTAAAAAGTCAAGCTTATTAAAGAAAGTACAAAGGAAGTTTCTGGTTTGTCCATGCCCACTAACAAAAGCAAGATGTTGACAAGTTTTTTTTTTTTAAAAACTTAGTATAGATTTCCAAAATGACTCAGGTTATTTTTAAAAAATAGATTTAAGTGCCTAAACATTTGGATTTCTTACTTGATTTTTTTTTTTAAACAAGAGGGGTGTTTTTTAAACAAGAGAGTCACTGTGTTGACAGAGATGGCATGGTATAATTCTCTGGCTTTAATGCTTGACTACAGTATAAGATAAAATGTAACTCAGCAGATGTAAGAGAAGGTACTGAAACAACTGTGTCTGTGTTTCAACAATTTCCTCTTTTAAATTTCAAAAATGGGGGTGGAAATGTCAGAGAACAATGCTAAGCAAGTGGCTTTATGGACCGTTGGAAAGGCAGAATTCTTTTAGAAGCTTGCAAGGGCGATCTCGACAGAAGGCATCCTGGAAGCAGATGGGAACTGGACACTGTGCTCCATTTAACTAACATCAGAGTCCTGAGCTTCACGCGCATACTGAGGTACAAATTAGTAGATAGTATAATTATGGCCTGAAACCTACTGTGTGTAAACAGGTGAGGGCCCACTATCAACCACACGTCCAAACCAAAACATGACCAAGGAAGAGCTCCAACACCACTCCCTTTCAGCACAGAATCACCCTTGACTTCCATATACATTTTCCAGCAACTTGAGTCAGTACAAATGCTGCCAGCTAAAGGTCTCGGAAGTATAGCCTTCAAAAGCTTCAACACAGGCTGGACATGGTGGTGATCCCAGGGCTGTGCAGGCAGAGGCAGGTGGATCCCTGTGAGCTCCAGACCAGCACAGTCTACATAGTGAGTTCCAGGCCAGGCAGGGCTACGGAGTAAGGACCATGTCTTAAAAGGAAAACTGAAGTTTAGCCATTTGCAAACTGATGTAAACGATAGAACAGGCTGTCTCTATCTTACTTCCTAACTGTCTGCCATGCTTTTCTCTGACTAGATGATAAACCACACTGTTAAGAGATGTGCCTCATCTGCCTGGTTTTCTGCTGAGAGCTAAGCATTTCCTATATCCTAGTCAGCAGTTGGTCAGCCTTCAGGTATCCTCTGGATCCTGGACAGAGCCTGATATTTCCTGGTACCGTTTGTTTGTTTGTATTTTATATCACCCTTACCTTCAAGCAGGCTGGTGAGTGACACACTTGCAGGTACTGGGGCAGAGGCGGCAGATGAGAGGTAGCACTGGTGGTCTATCTGTCTCTCCCTGTACACACTTGTGGGCAAACCACACCACGGGTAAACAGCCGACAGATACTTCTTTCCTACAGACGTCACAGAACCCATTCCCTGGCCTACATTTCCCCCCTCGTCGCTTTTGGGTTAAGAACTGTAGGTATTTTTCCCTTAGAAAAAGAATGAACTTTTAAGGAGACATTTTAGGAATACTTAAAACTGAGCAGGAGACGCAGATGCATTGGTGATGAATTCGAGGAACCTGTCACAGTAACCTTGACCACCATTCCCACCCCAGGGCTCCGCACCACCCTCAGTCCCCATGCTCTCCTGGATTCCCGCAGGGAAGCTGCCCACTACAGGCTACCAGTAACAGTCCCATGACTGGGGCCTTCAGTGCCTGCTGCCAACCTGGCTGTGTGCATGCTGCTTAAATTCTGTCAGATCAAGCTGGAGAGCCGGATATGAAAGTTCAGCTCTAATCCCTGTGATTACAATCTGTCCCACTCAACTGACACTTCCAGAGACAGCCTACAGGCAACCTGTCAATAAATAAATAAATAAAGTTTTCCAAGTCAGAAGCAAAAACTACAGAAAAGTTGCTCACGGACCCACGGACCCATATTTTGAAACGCCATTCTCTAACAACTTCTTCACCCCTTTAATACTGAATTTAAGAATTAAAAATAGAAGCAATCCTATATTGTAAGATCTTTAAGCTGGTGTTCTGGTATCGTACTTGCCAGAACTGCCCCCACACTCCCCAAAAAAAGGTTTTAAGCTGGACAGGATGATATATGCCTATACTCCCAGATCCCAGCACACTAGAGACTGAGTCTAGAGCTAAGTTGGATTATAGAACAAGACCCTGTCTGAAAATATGAGACTAAAAAAAAAAAAAAAAAAAAAAAAAAAAAAAAAACCCGTAAAAAACGGCTCTTGCTCTCTTGTTCTCTTACCCTTTCTCCCCCTCTGTCCCTTCTCTCCCCATTCCTCTCCCCCTCTCTCACCATGTGTTCATGGCCGGCCTCTACTCCTCTGTTCTCCTCTTTCTGCCTTTCTTGGTCTCTACTACCCCCTCAACTCCCCCCTTCCCCCCCAACCCCCCCAATAAACTCTATTCTATACTATATTAAAAAAAAAAAAGGTGAAACCAATTCTGAGAACAACATTTCTCTTATTAAGTGAAATCTAAGCATAAGCTGGACACACACACACACACACACACACATCTCAAAGGATGACCCTAAGAAGTTGGTGTTCTCCTTCCAGCATGATAAGCCCCAGGGACTGAACTCGGGTTCATCAGGCTTGGCAGCAGCCACCTTACTCACTGAGCCACCTCACCAGACCACTTTACTAGATTTTAGGCCATCTTCTGTCCTGGGCTCAGTAGTCACAGCTGCGGGTCCTCTGCTAAGAGAATGCCTAACTCACAGGCAGTGGCAAATGGCGCCAGTCTCTGTTCTTGCTTTCAGGGGCCTCCCCCCACCTCTCCTAGTTCCCTTTCTTCTTATCACATAAACTCACTGAGCCAGGAACTTCAGCCATCCACGGACCAAAACTGAGCAACCAAGCCAAACGATTTGGTTTGGTTTAGTTCTGTTCCCTGTGTACAGTAAGGAATCAGCCAAGAGCCTTTGAATCTCTGGCTCCACTGAATTTCACATTCACTCACTCCCATGTTTATCAGCTTGAAGCTTTGTGTTTGGCTGTGCTCACATTTGCTGTGGGACTGAATGAGTTAGTGCTTCTTATGAATTATTTATAGGGACAATCTAAGGTATCACCCAGAAAATGTTTTTTGTTTGTTCGTTCATTTGTTTCAGCTCTGTGTATCCCTGGCTGTCCTGGAACTTGTTCTGTAGACCAGGCTGGCCTTGAATTCACAGAGATCCACCTGCCTCTGCATCCAAGCACTGGGATTAAAGTCACTCCACCCAGCTGGAAATGTCACTCCCCCCCCCAAGCCGGGAACCCCATACACTCTACAGGCTGAAACACTACTTAAGGGGGAAAAAATACAAACTGCACACACAAACATTTACATGGAATGTGTCTTGATCAATACAAAGAAGCTGTAAGAAAACTAGCCCAGAAATAACGTCAGTCAATTTACACGATTGATTTGTTCTTCCGAGGGGCCTTTCATGTACTCTGCCCCTGATTGAGTCATTACATGAATCATGAAGGTTTTAACTATTAAGATAAGGGGGGAATTTCAATCAGGGAGTACCCTTGATGGTTTAATTAAAGAATTTTTGCATCTCGCTTACACAGCACCGCTCCTTAAGTACTGCATGGCATTTATTTAAAACGTCCCAAAGGCAATTAAGCTCTTGATTAACAATAAAATTTCTTCCTTAACTTCATTGTCAATTAACATGAAGCTCGTTTTTCATTGTCTGAAACTCTCAGTGCACCGTACTCAGTGAATTCAACTTGCATATAATTCCACACAAGCCACGGGGGTTGGGGTGGGGGACTGAAAAGCATCAAAATACATAGACAGAAACCCTTTCAAAGGTGGGACTAACAGTACTGTAGCTTGTGTCATCTGCCGGGCTACATCTAAGCTGCAGGAGTTCTCTACGTTAGGGGAGGACCAAAACTGGGCACAGTTCCTGACTCTGAAGGGTCAGGTTTTTTGAGCTGATAGGAAGGGAGGAAAACGATGGGTAATTTCTTTGTGCATATAGCTCCTCAAAGTCTGTCCCATGGAAGGAGGCGGCAAGGGGGAAGGGAAGGAATGGGTCAAGAGAAAGTTCCGGAGTCCAGCAGTTCTGGAGTTCGTGACTTCTACCTGTACGAAGGAAGCTCAGATGCAGCGAATGAGTTGGACGTGGTCATGAAAACCAGTGAACTGCTAAGCTGACTCCTGAGCTAGTGCGGAAGCTCAGAGAACCACCCCCATACATCCTTGGCTGTCCCCATCCCATCCCCACCCCCACTCCAGCATAGGTCACACACAAAGATAACAGGACCTGCTATTAAGAAGACACTCCCCCTCCATCCTCTGAACAGCGCTGAGGAGCTTGCTTCATCTGGAAAACCTCCGGCCATGGGGATGAGGGACAGCTTCTATGCTGCTCAGAGCCACTGATCGCTCTACCCCCACCCCTTAGCCAGAGCTGAACTCCTGGGGTCAGCTATATATAAATCTAGGCTTCTCTGTGAACTTTATCAGCTCTAATTTGGTATCTGTACATGTTATATAATCCAAAAAGAAAGGAATTTCAAAAGGATCTTGCCTTTTGTTTTAATGTTAGACATTTTTTATTTAGTATTTGATTGACTTAGTGACAATCCAGGAAAGTACTTTGGACGTCAAACAGTTAACAAGGGGTCAATCATCCCTGAAGCCTAGGGTAGGCAGGGCTTACGGGGCAGGGCGGGGCTTACGGGGCAGGGCGGGGCTTACGAGGCAGGGCTGAAGCCAGCTTCAGAGGTGTGACTGTGAATTCCGCCTTGGGGGGCAAAGAACCAATTTGTGAGGCAGAGTGGCTGCTGGTGAGGAACCCAGGTGGGGCCCATCACTTTCATCTCAATTAGCACCTCAAATCCTTTCTCTGCAAATGTTGCTCACACCTCCAAGACCTATCTGTTTATTTCCTGCACGTGGGGAATTCCCAGGTATAAACACTAGTTGTTTAGCAAAACAGTGGCACCCAATGTCCCCCACATTTTCTACCAGAAAAGCTCTTTTTCAAGTTACCTGTAATAAGTGTAATAAGTCTATTTACACTTTTCAAACTATCTTAGAAATGTATGAAACTAGTAAATGATTCTATTCTACTTTTCATTTCAAAAGCCCCTTTAAAGGCACAATTATGTTAAAAAGACAACTAAATCATCTTTTATACTAACTATCCTTTATAGCAACCAAAATTTAGGTACCTACAGTATGCTAGGGACAGTGAATTAAGACGGCTGGTACCTGCACTTATATTAAATCAAAACAATTAATTTAGCAATGTTTTACATGTCTACCACTTTACTCTTTAATTTTCCACGAAAATTGTCAATTTTAACATGTTTTTCTATGTATCTCTTCTATTTTATCTGAAATATTTTTCATGTAAATCTTTAATTTAATCATAAAGTGTTTTACTTCCTTTTTCAATAAAAAAGATATAAATAAAAGATATTAAAAATAAATAAATTCTCAACAGTATTTTTTTTCTTTTTATTTGAGAGTCCCTCAAGATGGCTCAGCATATAAAGACACTTGCCATCAAGCATAACTGGAGTTCAGAGGCCCACACGCTAAGAGAACCCACGCACGCCTGCAGGTTGTCTTCAGACCTAACACACTCACACGCGCATGCACACATATACACATACATACAGGCACACTCACACACAACACTTAAGTTCTTTATTTGCAATCCTATAAAGCAGCTACTGTATTACTGCTGCCTATTGCCTACCTGGAAACATGACATTCATTGTATCCTATAATGTAAATTTCTAACAGGCAGCTGAAACAATGTATAGCATGTGCCAGTTTGGATGGAGTTGTCTGCAAGCACTGCTCATGCCAAAACACCGGCACTTTCATTTGCACTGTCCAAAAAAACTTCAAACAAATAAGATCCAGGGCTAGGGAAAGGAGGAGTCAGAGTTTGATGCCCTGAAGGAATCCATTAAAAAATAAAAACAAAACCCAACTAGCTGAGGTAACCTGCTGCTGTAATCCTGGCATTCCTGCATCGAGATGAGAGGTGAGCAGACTCTACAGGTTTGTTGGCCAGCTAGCCTGGAGACCCTGCATCAACAAGGTGGAAGTCTACACTCCCAAACGTTGTCTTTTGACCACCACACATGTATTCACCATGCATGAGTGCTTGCAGTACGTTCGTTCATTCATTCATTCATTCTCTCTCTCTCTCTCTCTCTCTCTCTCTCAAAAAAAAAAAAAAAAGCTCAGGCAAAGAATATAGAGTAAAAAGTGACTGTATTTGTTGACAATTTAGAACAAAACTCTGAAAACCTTTATCTTGAAGGACCAGATAGATATTTCAGCCTTCTAGGGGCTAAAGAGTGTGGGGGGTGGGGAGGAGAATTCAGAGGGTTGCCTACAAACAAGAGAAGCTACAAACCTCCACTGATTTTTTATACGAATAGAGATAAGATTGGGTGCAATTTTTAATAATATCCTAGAAGAAAAAAATGGGGTTCAAAGATAACGTGCCCATTAACTCATTCCCCTGGAAAAACCATTCCTAGGTAAAGGTTATGCAGGGACAGGTGGTGGGTGTGCAGAGGCTGGGGCATAGCTTAGTTGGTCAAGCACTTGTGTAGCTTGTGCAAGGCCTGCACTGGGTTCATTCACTAGCACTGCACACAAGAAACAAACGAGTAAATAGCCTGAATTAAAGTATCTGTCTCAGGGTTAGCCACAGTCAAGTGTGTACCCTGCAATCTCAACATTTCAGAGAGGAGGCAGGAGACAGAGAAGCCCCAGCCAGTAGCAGAGCAAGATAATCCAGGCAGAAGCCTTGTAAACTCCAGCCCGGGGCGGAAGCCTTGTCAAGACCTTATGAATGGCGTATCCTACACCGCTGCTCTACTCTCCGTGTTGAGCTGGGAGGTTGGAGGGGGGCAGCCTGGCAGCCCCCACACCACTCTCCACGTTGAGTTGGGAGGTTGGAGGACTTCTACACCTACTGTTTGCACGCTCTCTTGGGCTGCATTTTAAAAAAAAAAAAAAAAAAAAAAAAAAAACTCTGAATTTCTCTCACTTCCCTTACTCTTCCGATCCTGGTGTCAATGCATTTCTTTTCGGGGGCAAGTTCTAAGGGATCAGTCTTGTGTTTCTAAGTATAGCACGTATTTCATCCTTTTAAAATACAAAACCCAGAAACTGAGTCTTTTGTGGGCTCCCTGCTCTTTGTGTGATCGCAGGGGAGGGGAGGGGAGAGGGGGGAGGGGAGGAGCCAATAGTGCGCAAAGGTCCAGGCTGTATTTGACTACAAAAAACAGAGCATGGGGGCAGGGCAAGAGAAATGAAGCCAAAACCCCACAAACATACAGGCTTATTTTTCTTTTAACAGATTAAGGATCGTAGGTCTTCATGCTTACTCAGACGGAACAAGAAAAGATGTTAACCTCTTTGCCTCGTTCCCTTTGAGTCTGAACAAAATAAAGACTCAGTACATTGAAAACATCCATTATCGTTCCCGTCTTCCTTTTAGGAGCAGGAGACAACATCTGGTGAAGGACTCAGGGTTATGTTGTCATCCAGAAGAGTCATGGGGAAGCAATGTCAGAAGCCCAGAACCAGAACGCAGGCAGAAGCTCAGGTTCCCCTCCTTCCCGTGCCAACAGACCTAACAGGGACAGGGCCGGCCACTGAGGAATGAATTCTAGTTCCAGCTTCCAAAAGTTCACTCCAGCTGCTTGGGGCAAAGAACCACACACACCACAAGCTTACACATGTTCAGAGGAGCTATGGCTTTTGAGGGAAAGGACTGTATTTTTCAAATTAGCTGACTGGCAGCTGAATGAACGGCCATAATGAACAAGAGTACCTGGAGACTAAAGGTGTCTTAAGTAGCTAGATACCATGCAGGACCGGTAGCAGAGAAAGCTGGGAAAACAGGCTAAGGAGAAAGTGCACAGAGTAAAATGGGAAGAATTTTTTTCTTTTCTTTGTTTTTGTTTTGAGACAGGGTTTCTCTGTGTAGCTCCGGCTATCCTGGAACTCACTCTGTAGACCAGGCTGGCCTCAAACTCAGAAATCTGCCTGCCTCTACGTCCCAAGTGCTGGGATTACAGGTGTGCACCACCACCACCTGGCAAATGGAAAGAATTTTAAGTGATCAATTAAAAAGAGGAGTGGTTTCCCACCCAGTCTAAGCAGGTGTCCCTTTACAGAGACAGTTTGGACAAAGTCTATTCCTTTCTGTGGTGGAGTCTAGTTCCCAGGAACAACAGTTTCCTACTGGGTTTTCTCTTCTCTAGCCCTCCCTATGGCATAATATAGCACTGGGATGCTAGGATCTTAAACCTTAATATAAGGGGCAGAGGAGGTGGCTCAGGAGGTTTAAGAATAGACAAGTTTGAAGACCTGAGTTCAAATCTCCAGAAGCCCACATAGGAAACAGCCTTGGTCCTGTGTACCTGTGACCCTAGTGTTGGGAGGTGAAGACAGGTGGAACCAGAAAGTTTCATGGTCAGCTAGCCTTATTTAAAAAAAATAAGGCAGCTGGGCGTGGTGGCGCACTTCTCTAATCCCAGCACTTGGGAGGCAGAGGCAGGCGGATTTCTGAGTTCAAGGCCAGCCTGGTCTACAGAGTGAGTTCCAGGACAGCCAGGGCTACACAGAGAAACCCTGTCTCGAAAAAAAAACAAAACAAAAAAAGGCAAACATTATACAATGCCCTCTGGTCTCCAAATGTGCATGCATGGCTATGCATGCCCATGTACATACATATATACACACTGACACAGTATACATACCATAAACACACAGATATACACATATATACCCTAAATAAAGTCAAGTAATATTAAAAACAACAACAACAAGATGAACAAGTCAGGCAGTTAATCCCAATCTAGTGAGGCAGGAGGATTTTGATTTTGAGGGCAGTCTTGGCTACACTTTGAGATCCACCTATGGGGGTAGCATTGGAGAGTGCAAACAGCTAGTGGGATTCACGATTGCCTCCTAATGCACTTCTGTGAGTCATTCACATAATAAACAATGACGCAGAAGTTTGTGATAAGTTATTTCTCACCGGGCAGTGGTGGCGCACTTCTGTAATCCCAGTACTTGGGAGGCAGAGGCAGGCGGATTTCTGAGTTCGAGGCTAGCCTGGTCTACAGAGTGAGTTCTGGGACAGCCAGGGCTACACAGAGAAACCCTGTCTCAAAAAACCAAAAAAGTTATTTCTCCACTACTGAAATGGCTGAAATTCAAGCCAGCATATAGATAAAGACTTTACTGGAAAATGGCTCTCGGATTGGTCCCAAGGAATAAGGCTGGGGAAGTCACCAAGGTGATGGAGACAGAGGGGAGGGGGGGGGAAGAAAAAGACAGAATGAGCATGAGCATTTCTCAGCAGAGAGAGGGAGAGAGGAGAGGTGGGGATTGGGGGGTGGGATGATATACAGGAAAGAGCCTTTGGGGGAGGGGAAGCCCAGCCCCTGGGCCATAAAGTTTAGTATAGAGAGTGGGGTATATCAGGAAAGGACAGAGGAATGCTGGGAGAATCTGGAGGCCAGGTCCACTTTGGTATCTAAAATATGCACCTCAGCTGCTTTCCAGGGTCTGAAACCCGATAGTTATGAAGAAAACTGACTGTTATTGTTTTTTTGTTTGTTTGTTTGGTTGGTTGGTTTTTTTGTTTGTTTGTTTTGTTTTTTGGTTTTTTCAAGACAGGGTTTCTCTGTGTAGCCCTGGGCTGTCCTGGAACTCACTCTGTAGACCAGGCTGGCTCAAACTCAGAAATCCACCTGCCTCTGCCTCCCAAGTGCTGGGATTAAAGGCGTGCGCCACCACTGTCCTGTGAGTGGTTTTTAAGTACTTTTATTCTACCATAATGTCCCATTAAGATCGATGGAAAGGCCAGGTGGTGGTGGCGCACGCCTTTAATCCCAGCACTTGGGAGGCAGAGGCAGGCAGATTTCTGAGTTCGAGGCCAGCCTGGTCTACAGAATGAGTTCCAGGACAGCCAGAGCTACATAGAGAAACCCTGCCTCAAAAAAAAAAAAAAAAAAAAAAAAAAAAAAATCGATGGAAAAGAAAGGGTAATAAATATCCATCACTATATTTTAATATTTTAGCTTTGTGGTTTTTCTTTCTATACAATCTTTAACAGGCACACACACACACACACACACACACACACACACACACAGAAAGAGAGAGAGAGAGAGAGACAGAGACAGAGACAGAGACACAGAGAGAAAGACAGAGGCATACAGAGACACAGACAGACATAGACAGAGAGATAAACAGAAAGACAGAGACAGACACAGAGAAGCATAAAAATATGAGGGCCTGAGTTCCGGTTCCAAGGCTATAGAGCACTGAGGTGGAGGCACATGCCTTTGATCCCTAGACCCAACACTTGGGAGGCAGAGGCCAGCAGATCTCTATGAGTTCCAGGATAGTCAGAGCTACACAGTGAAACCCTGGCTCAAAAAATAAAAGAAAACCAAAACAAAAAAGTGGTAATCCCAGTGCTGGGAAGGGCTGAGTGAAGGTTTTGATGTCCAATGGGCCTAGTCTAACCAGTGAGTTCCAGGTCTAGGAAAGATCCTGTCACAAAGACACAAGATAGTGCCTGCTGGAGACAACATGCAAAGTTGTCTTCTCACCTCTGCAAGAACATGCAACACAAGAACCTCCATACCTACAAACCAAAGCACAAACAAAAATCCTACAGAGAGGTCCATCGCTGCAAATGCATCTCCATGTCCTGTATTTCAAGTTGTCATCACCTCAGCTTCCAATGCAGAGGGACAGGTCAGGGACCTGTGACAGACCTCTCACAGAGTCACTCAAAACACCAGGTCTTGAGGTGCTCCAGCAAAACAGGAGCTGTGTGCAGCTGTCTGTCCTGCTCAGCTGGCACACACAGGGGTAGAAGAGACACTGCAGGCTTTACTGTTGGAATCTTTGGGGGCATCCTTCTATCAGCACCCAGACTCTGCGGTCATCTATGCTCCAAGATGCATGGAACACCTCCTCCTTCATCCATCACAGACAAGCCAATTGCATGTGCCTCTGTCCATCTGTGAAATTCTGAGTCTGGTGGCAATGCTCCACAAGTGTGCTTATATGCAGGACATATTTTGTGTGTGTGGGGGGGGCACGCATGTATATAGTGTGTGCATGTGCCATGGTGCCTGTGTACATGTCAATGGACAGCCTAGGGTTTTAGTCTGCACCTTGTTTAAGGCGGGGTCTCCTTATTGCTCACTGCTGTCTATACCAGGTTGGCTGGGTCTCGAGCATTGGGAGATTTCCCTGTCTCTGCCTCCCATCTTGCCATAGATACATGCTACCATAGCACATTTTATGTAGACTCTGGGGATTCACGCTTAAGCAATTACCATTTGTATAGCAAGGGCATAAGACTCTGAGACATCTCCCTATCTCTTCTCAACTTTTAGAGGGCCCTTGTTGGATTTTATATTTACTTTCCCTAATCCATATGAGTCTTCCAACTCCTTCTTACTTTTCTTATAATAGTGCAACTTTCCAGTATCTGGCCAATATCAGTGAAAACATCACAAACTCAGGGCTGCCTCCCTAGGCCCCCATTCTTTTTTTCCCCCCCTCATACTTTGTTTTCTTCCTTCATTTTTTAAAATTTATTTTATTTTATTTTTTTAGATTTATTTATTTATTATATGTAAGTATACTTTAGCTGTCTTTAGACACACCAGAAGAGGGTGTCAGATCTCATTACGGATGGTTGTGAGCCACCATGTGGTTGCTGGGATTTGAACTCAGGGCCTTTGGAAGAGCAGTCAGTGCTCTTAACCACTGAGCCATCTCTTCAGCCCTGGCCCCCATTCTTATAAGGGCACTTCTGTGGTTTTTTTTTTTTTTTTTTTTTTTTTTTGGTTTTTTAAATTTATTTATTTATTTATTTATTTATTTATTTATTTGCCTACTAGTAGCCTCCTGAGATCTTTGGCCGTGGTCTCGGTGTCCTTTAGCTTGCCTGAAGAATCATCTTGGTCTGTTCTGCTGAGGCTTCTGGAAGCCCCCATCTTAGCAAGCTCATGTAGCCCACCACCTGCACCCCAGCTTAGCCAGGCCTGTTCTGAGAGAGGTAAGAGAAAATTCCTATCTTGGGGTCTCACCAAAGACGCCAATGAGCCTAGATGCTTCCTGTGCCCTTTAGTGTTCCTCAGGGCCAGGGACACCTCTCTAAGGACCCATGCACAGCCTCCTGCAGAGCCGACCAGAACCTCAGCTTGTTCCCTCTGTTTTTTGTTTGTTTGTTTGTTTGTTTGTTTGTTTGTTTTTTACCATAGTGACAGTCACAAGTTAATGACAGTGGAGTCCTACAGCCCAACAGAGAAGCCACTTGTGTATGTTCCTTGGTTGTGGGTGTAAGTGCTCCTCCATTGTGGTTCTGGAGAGAAGGGCTTACACAGACAACTCAGATAGCACTCAGCCCCACCCCTCCATCTAGGACAGGTTCAGGTTCTACCGGGCTAGGCCAATGCTGACAGTACCAATGGGGATGCCCATGACAGCAGCAGGGTGACTTGGGGCAGGAACACATTGTATGAGCTGAAAGCTGGCCCTCCCTTCCTCCTGATGTCATCAACAGAAGGAACACAGACTTTGCCAACAGACAGACAAAGAAAAGGAGTTGTTTCTTGGTTTTTTGAAATAGGGCCTCATTGCTCAGGCTGACCTCAGACCGGCTACATGGACAAGGGTGACTTTGGCCTCTTGGTCTTGCCGTCCGCCTCCCGAGTGCTGAGCTTACAGGAATGTGTGCCGCGAGTACTCGGATCTAAGCGGTGCTGGGGACTGAATGGAGGGCCTAGTGCACGTTAGACAAGACTCTGCCAACTGAGCTTCATCACCAACCCCAAAGGAGTCTTTTCTGGAGTGTCTGGCCGACACCCCAATGGCTGCCACGCTTTCTTTGCGTCCCTTAAGAGAGGGCAACGCACTGTGGTGCATCTTCCCGCCTTCCTCTCTTCATGTTCATTTCTGAAGTCTGTCAAATCCAGCTGATGCCCAGCCCCCAAATAGACCCATGAGGCCGGAGCCACAGTTCAGGGACAAGGTGGGGAGGCGTGGAGGGGGAGAACAGATGCAGAGAAGGATGCTGATGGTAACCACCATCCAACAACCCTTGTGTTTCTTTCCTTAAACACAACCAATAGTCTAACAGGTGGCTAACTAAAGGGTCATGGAAGAAAGGCTTCTAGCTGACCTGTAAGCAGAGGCTGGGACTGCATATACATTATCTCCATATAAATGACTGAGTACACCTGCTGGTCAGCAACAAAGTGTCAAACAGCACAGCACACAAAGACACCTCTGCCAGCTTTAGAATTCACATTTAGATTTATGAGGCAGCCTTTCGTCCTGCCTTAGGGGAAGAAGGTACTTTGTTGACCACTTGCATTCTGGCTTCCCTGGCTTCATTAGCGAATCTGGATAGTGTTTCCAGAATATGATTGCTCAGGAAGGTGTTTTCAATGTTCAAAGCAGACAGAACAAGGGTTTTAAACAGATCAGAAGCCGCTCTCTTTGCCTTCTGCATTAAGAAGGGCTGGATTTTGAAGTGAATGAACATTGGAGACTATCACATAACTCATGGGAAGACACACAGTGGGACTTGTAATAGTGACACTGATATCCTCTGCGAATAGAGTGAACTGATGTGTAAGTTCCCTGCGAGATGCCACCAGGGTCAGGAAAGCAATTTTCTAAGCTGGGCATGGGGACACATGGCTATAGTCTCAGCACATTGGAGGCCAAGAAAGGGATTACTAGACACTTCAGGGCAGCCTGGGCTACAGAGGGAGAATGCCTCAAGAACCAAGAGGAGGACAGAGAGAGAAGGGAGGGGGACGGGAACTTATTCCATTTACCACTTGATTTCAGAGATAAAGTGACCAGAGGAGCACAATGCTCCAATTTTGAGAAAGACCTTCCGCACATCCCCTCTTTTGTCTGATGAGGACCCGCCATACTGGAAAGTCTGAATTGGGCTCAATTCGAAGGACATTCTTTCGTCTTAATGAGTACCATGCTTATTTCTTGGGAAAGCAGCACCTGGTAAAGGGGAAAGAGTGTAAACCTCCTAAAGGAAAGCATTTTAAAATACCTGGGTTGCAACTCAGTGATAGAGCACTGTGCCTAACATATGTGAGGTCCTGGGTTTGATCCCCAGACCCCCAAAATGGAGAGTCTGCGACTACCTCAAACCAGCAAAGGGGGAGGCAGGCTGATTCTCAGGTCTTTGAACTTCCCATAGGAATGAAGCACTGATACTATTACAACTCTTTGCTGGGCACAGAAGAAGCACCAACTGGGTAGCTTCCCTATCTCTCCGGGTGATTGATGGAAAATAGAATGTTAGTAACTGATGCTCTCTGGGAAACAGAGAGGATATGGAGAGGGGGAGAGATTGCCAGGGTGTGTGCACTGTGAGCCAGACCACATTAGGGACTGAACTCTCATTCCCAGCCTGAACTGCTTTCTGGCTCTTTTTCCAAGCAGGGAAAAAACAAGTAACCACCAGAGTCCTTACTACACCACCACTATGCCTAGAAAGTCTCTCTAGCATTCATCAGGAGACATTTACCAGTCACAGCGCCCCAAGAACTAAGCCCCCAAACTCAGGCCAAAGGCATGCTGCACCACCATGGACAGCTAAAGCTGGTTCCTGAATACTAAGGCTAACAAGAAGTTTCTGCTGTTTACAACTGTGGTTACAAATTACAACTTACATGTAGTAAGTTAAAGAGCAATTATATTGACATCCAAATGGTGTTGAGATACTGGAAACCTGACGTAAAGTTGGCATTTAATATTTGATGAGTTCATGAGTTCATCTTTTCTTTAAATCCAAAACTACTAACCCCCCCCAAAAAAAAAAACAACCAATAAGAAGTTGAATATCACGCAATAATTTGTCGAAAGTATCAATTGGTTGTTAAGCTTTTGGAAGAATTGTAGCAATTATGGTGCAAAACACACTCTGAAATTAATTCTAAAACAATCTCACCCTAATTTAGCATAAAAAAAAGTCGGTGTATAAATCCATGAAAAGGAACCAACTGAAAGCATGCTTCCGGCGGCAAACAAGGGATCCCCTCTCTGCAGACCCAAACTATCCTCTTAAATATAGACTGTTAACCTGTTGCTCCAAGCGCATGTGCGCAGTGCCTGGATTAACAGGGCAGAAGGCGAGAGCCCTAAACGCAGATCCAGGGTATCCAGGGAGTAAGCCGAAAATGAAGGGGGGATTCACACATCACCACAATGCCTCCCCGGGGGCCGTTCCGGTCCCTCAGAACCCAAATCCAACTTTTCAAAGCACCTAAATGTATGGCTACCAAATAGACTTTGCATTTGCAATAAATAAACACACACATTTCCCCAACCAGCTTTTAAAGTACAATAGGTGTGACTGAGTTTCTACACTAAGCACTTTATCCGCCCCCTGACACAGCTCTAGATCAAAACAACCAAAGTTAACATTCCCCACTGGCTTTCTTCAGAACAACCCTTCATCTCTCTGACAGACTCTCAACAAACAAAACAGTTGGTAAACAAAAGAAAACAACTGACAATAGACCAGGGCTTCGTACCTGACCCTGCCTGTCCCCATCAGCTTCCCCCGCAGCAGCAGCAGACCGCAGTGAAAGCTCGAGCTGCAATTTTCCCTTTCTGGCTTTGTTTCCTGCAGTGTCTCCCAGAAACTTACCCGAACCATGATCTCGGAGCAAGAGGCTGGTCCAAGTATCTTACAGGAAACAGAAACAAAAAACAAAAAACAAAAAAACAAAGTGCCAGCTTACTACTCTGCGTCTTTCCTTGCCTTACAAGACTTTGTCTCTGTCTGCAGTCCGACGGCGCTTTCCTAACTCAGGGTCCCAGATGGCAGTCATGTTGAAAGGCCAGCCTCGCTTGTCAAGGATTAGACCACTGTGTGGGACATGCTCTTCTTCATCGCAGCCACATAGGCCCGATAATGCTAGCACTCAGCAGGGCGCAGCCCGAACTTTAAGCCCCAGCCGCAGCCCGAGAGCATTACACATTTACTGAAATTATCTGTTGCAGCAAAGAAGAGAGAGAATTAATCAAAGTCCCCCTCTTAATGAAATGCTTGATTGAGCCAACCGCCCCAATCCCTTTTTAAATAGAACCCCAGTGGCAAGTGGCCCTGACAACAAACCGTAGGCAAGGTACACTGGATCGCCTGCTCACGGTTTTTCTTTTATGCCTCATTAAGTGTGATTTTGACGATTGTTCCTAAACATAGTTCAGTGTGTTGAGACATTACAAGCTTAAATTTTCTTTGACCTTTTACAGCTTTGCTGGTCCTTGGGCCTTGTTTGTTAACTACGTACACTCCGTCCACACTCACCCCTGCCACCTCACAGCCCCAAACAAGAATAAAACAAGATAGTCTGGATGAAATCCCCAGAGTCACACTGGAGAATGCAGACAGGTGGTACTTTCTTAAACCGGGAAGTCTGGCCAAGATCAGTCTGGGAAGCCATTCTTTTTGGAGTCTTTTCCAAGTCCTGCGGTTAAAAAAAAAAAAAAAAAAGTAACGCCACAGCCAGAATCACTTTCCTTGAATTAATATATAGGAGCGTATGTTTTACCATCAGAAATAAAGAAACAGATTTAAGACTTGAAAGCAGGGGAGGGGTGGAGGGAGCCAGGGCTGAACCTAAATGTAGTATTTTTATTGACTTCTTAGAAACCAAATAACCTGGCATATTAGTGAGCGCATTCTACCGCAGACATTCAACCCATTGTGGGACTCAGAGGAGAATAAAGGGAAACCCTACTGTTTGAAACTCAGCGGAACATCCCCACAACAGGACACCACTGTTCCCTCACGCATGAATGGGACCAAGATGAAAGAAGTGATGGGCTTCTGAGGTGCAGCAAAAAACAAAGAGGACAAAAGTCCAGAGGGAGAGGGACTGACAGAACTCACCGCAGCGCGAGGAGGACAGAAAGGAGCAAGACAATGACCAGGACAGCCGAGTGACACGGAGGAGAATGGAAAAGTCTACACAAGGGTCCCTGCTCCCCGCCCTTGATGAGTAGACAATCAAACATTGGCCCATCTGTCATTAAAAACGGGGGGGAAAAAAAGCAAGACAAGACAAAACAAACAAACAAACTGAAAAACCCAGGGCCATCCTTATGCTCAAAAACCTTAACTCTCCATTTAGTAAAGACTTTCAGTGCCTACAACGATTCTCAGGCTCTGTGTATGTGGTAGCATGATCTGGACTAAGGGATAAGGAAATGGAGTGTCCACATGGAAGGCAATGTGGACTCATGGCTCGCATGAAAAATGGGCCCAAGGATATTTATATAGAGAAAGTCAACCATAAAATGTCTCCTCTTCACTCGAGCTATAATAAGGTATTTGATATAAAATTGGGGTTGAATTTTACCTAGCAACATCTTCAGACATTTATGCTTTAAGTTTCTTTATCCTCTATCCCAGGTGCGGAGATCTTACTGGTAAACACTGCAGATTAAGGAAGGAATCTGTGCATTCACAACAGATATATCACACCCCGATATACTAAAGCCCCACTGGCTGGGCTTCGCTCTGTTGCTCCACCAGCCTGGGGAAGTCACGCCAGGTTTTAAATCTCACTCATTCCTAGTTTGATGATGTGCAATCTCACACAGGATCCAAGAAGCAGTTATTGACCCTGTCAGAACACCCGATTAATGGATAAACGCCGTAATTGATTAGCAGAGGAGTGAGAATTAAAACAAGTCTTGTCAATAACCAGCCTCAGACAAGGTAGGAAAATGTAAAACAGGAGCCCAGGGCTCAATCACATCAAAGGCAAGCTTTTCCTAAACCCCGAGGAAGCAAGAGAAGGAAGCAGACTCCTGTCTGGATCTCCCGCATTCTTTAATCCTTCCTTCTGGAGCACAGAAGTGCTGTGGGCAGCTACCCACACACAGGCACCCAGTATGGGAACTTACTCGCCACCCTCAAACATCAAGCAGGGCAGATTCCCACTCAAGAAGCTGACTCACAAAAAAACAAAAACAAACAACAACAACAACAAAAACATAAAAGAGAGCCGGGCGTGGTGGCGCACACCTGTAATCCCAGCACTTGGGAGGCAGAGGCAGGCGGATTTCTGAGTTCAAGGCCAGCCTGGTCTACAGTTCCAGGACAGCCAGGGCTACACAGAGAAACCCTGTCTCGCAAAGCCAGAGAGAGAGAGAGAGAGAGAGAGAGAGAGAGAGAGAGAGAGAGAGAGAGAGAGAGAGAGAGAGATGAGCCTGGAGAGATGGCTCAGCAGTTAAGAGCCCTGGATGTTCTTCCAGAGGACCTGGGTTCAATTCCCAGCACCCACATGACAGCTCACAAATATCATTACAGTTCAGGGGCTCCAACACCCTCACACAGACATACATGCAGGCAAAAATACCAATGCACATAAAATTAAAATAAATTTAAAAACCCACAAAAATAACAATGTGCTTCTTTTTAGTCCCAGATATAGAGATGTGGGGCTATGATTTGCCTCATGCGCTAGCAGGAACATGGTATTGCCAGGTGCTGATAATTTCTGCAACTGTGTGACATTTGGAAATCCGGGACCTCTTCAGAGGGTCTGTAAATGTTAGAGCCCCACTAGATGGTGTGGGTAGCTGTTGGATGTGGTTTGTTAGTAGCCATTGCCAAAGCAGAAACAAAAGAAATTAGATTCTGGAGTTTCCTAATTCCTCTCTCCCCTCTATCCTTGTTTCTCTATCTAGTGTTAGGGGGTGAAACCAGGGGGATAAAGGGTGGGAAAAAGAGAAGCCACAAAGTAGCAAACGCCAGCTGTAGCATATGCATGTGCAGGTCACAACCACACACACACACACACACAAGAGTAATTTAAAGCATGTTTTAGGCCAAGCAATGGCTCATGCCTGAATGGAAAGAAAGAAAGAAAGAAAGAAAGAAAGAAAGAAAGAAAGAAAGAAAGGGAAAGGAAAGGAAAGGAAAGGAAAGGAAAGGAAAGGAAAGGAAAGGAAAGGAAAGGAAAGGAAAGGAAAGGAAAGGAAAGGAAAGGAAAGGAAAGGAAGGGAAAGGAATGGAAGGGAAAGGAATGGAAAGGACAGGACAGGACAGCTCCTAGGTATGGTGGAGGAGAAAGTGTATTACAGATATAAGGGAAACAACATAGCCAGAGGCAGACACATCTGGGAGAGTCCAGAGTGCTGATGACCCTGGACCATGTGGGGAGAGGGAAAGGGGAAAGGAGACAGGGGAACTAAGTACAGCAGCCAAGCAGGTAGGTAACCTCAGAGTTATGTAAGGATTATATCAGAAGGAGCCGCTGGGGAATGGGCAGCCCAGCCGCTGGGCTGGAGAGTTCAGGGTAGAGGGTGGGGTATGCCAGCCATACCTTGTAACATGTATGTTAAATAGACACTTTACCTGCCTTACCAGTCAGTGGTGACTTTGGGCCAGTCTGTTCTACAAAGTGAGTTCCAAGACAGCCAGAGCTACACAGAGAGTAACCCTGTGTCGGAAAACCAGAAAAACAACCAAACAGAACAAAGTAGTTTTGTGCACATGATCATGAAGAACACAGACCGTAAGCCCCTTGAGGACTCATGCGTGTAATCTCAGCACATGAGGCCGAGGCCAGCCTGGGCTATGTAGCAAGACCCTGCTCAGAGGACGAAGGTGTCAAGCTTGAAGTCTGAATTCCTTAGAACCCACATGGCAGGAGAAACCCAGCCTCAAGTTGTTCTCTGACTTCCACACATGGACACCGGCACACACACAAAAATAAATGTAATTTTTAAAAGAAAACGGGGTCTGGGGCCAGGTGTGCTAGTTTAGGTCTATAATCAGAGCATTTGGGAGGTGGAGGCCGAAGAACCAACAGTTCCCGACTACATCCAGCTACACAGTGTGAAGCCAGTCTGAATGACATGAGACCCCGTGTCAACACAAAGAGAAGCACCCACCGATCGATGGGACAGATCTGATCGGCAGCACTGACAATAAACTAACAAAATATTAAGTGAGTGATTTCATTCCCTACCGTGAGTGAAGCTTACTGGGGAGTCATGGACTCGTTCAGCCCTGAGGGGCACCTTGAGAGGCTGGTGCAATTGGGGCGCAGAAGGGTTAGGGGTCGGGAGGTCAGAGGTCACATAAAACATTTGAAAGGGCATTGTAGCAAAAGAGAAAGAAAGGGATTTGGGAGAAGAAGGAGGGCTGACTGAGCAACATCCCTTGAGGAAGCACCCCCACCCCAACACACCTTACTTCTCCCACAAACCCCCTCATCCCTTCACTTTGTCTTCCAAAGTCTCAATGACAAAGACCACTGAGGAAACCACCATACAGGACGGATAACAGCTTTATTATTCCCCAGCTCCACTGGGGCAGAGGACGGTAGCAGAAGGCCTGGGAAAGAGCAAATGTCTGTGCTGCCTGTGACTGCCCAGACCAGAACCGACCCTGCTGGGCCCTGCTGCGTGGCTCTGAGCCTCCGGAGGGGTAAGGGAGGCCGGCCAACCTCAAATCTCCTTAAAAGCAAACTGACAAATAGGTAGAGTGGAGACGGCAGCAAGCCTTCGTCTCCATGAGGACCCGTTGTGGGCACACAATGGTAGTCCTTCATGCTGCCCGCACACCGGTCCTTCTATACTGAGAGAACGGACACAGGATGAACTCTGATTTAGGTTGGGAGGGGACAGTGAGCTCTAGGAGCTGACAACTTATAAGGGGCTACAAGCCTTTCTTGTTTGCAGCGCTGGGATGACACCCAGGGCCTTTGCCGCTGCTGGGCAAGTGGCAAGCCTCAAAGCCCCAGACCTAGGCCTGTAGCTTTTCAAAGAAAGACAAATCTCCTTGAGGATAAGAAAGGAAATGCAGGGGAGATGGAAAACTTTTTAGCCACAAAGGCTCACAGAAAAGGACTTGGAAGGACAGAACATTCGCAAAAAGCATTTTTGCAGACAAGTGGAAGGCAAGAAATTGACTTTATAGCCGGGCAGTGGTGGCGCACGCCTGTAATCCCAGCACTCTGGGAGGCAGAGGCAGGCGGATTTCTGAGTTCGAGGCCAGCCTGGTCTACAGAGTGAGTTCTAGGACAGCCAAGGCTATACAGAGAAACCCTGTCTCGAAAAAAAACAAATCCAAAAAAAAAAAAAAAAAAAAAAAGAAATTGACTTTATAAAAAAACTTAGTCCTAGCTTTTGTCTTTATTTTTATTTATTTACTTGTATGTGTGTGTGTGTGTGTGTGTGTGTGTGTGTGTGTGTGTGAGAGAGAGAGAGAGAGAGAGAGACAGACAGAGACAGACAGACAGAGAGAGAGAGAGAGAGAAGAGAGAGAGAGAGTTGGCGATGTTATAGCTTTTCTAGAAGCTTTGTCTTCATTCTATCATTGCTTCCTTCTCCTAACTGCGGTTATACATACATAATACATACATACATACATACATACATACATACATACAAACAATATACATACAACAGTCTGTCGGGACTACTTTTAGGTCTATGTTTTCTATGTGTGTTCTTTCACATAGTGCGCAACAACCACTGCTATCGCTCTCCTATCATCATCGTCACCTGTTGCTGTGATCAACTACAGGACTAAAGCAACTCTGGGAGGAAAGGGTTTACTGCAGATTATAGGTCAGATCCCATCATGACGGGAAGCCAAGGCAGGAGCTTAAAGAAAAAACTGGGCCAGAAACCAAAGGACAGCTGCTTACTGACTGCCTCGCCAGTCAGCTGCCTTTCAAGTACAGCCCGGCAGACCTGCCTAGGGATGGTACCACCCACAGTGGGCTGGCCTTCCTCCATTAGTTAGAAAATGACCCTGGACCAACGCCACTGAAGCAATTCCTCAACGCAGGGTCTTTCTCTCTGGCATGTTAAGTTGAACACTAAAGTGAGCTAGAGCATGCATTCACATGCACTTGCACACATATATGCACCCACAAGCACATATGAGAGAGAGAGAGAGAGAGAGAGAGAGAGCACAAGCGCACGCGCCACACACACACACGCACACACACACTCTCCTTCCCCATTCTGAGTTCCACTGCTATGAATTTGACTTCTCTAGACACATAATGCATGCAGAGTCTTACAGTATCACTCATGTGTCCCTGGACATCACTCATTCAACCACACAGCAGCAGGTACCAGAACTCCACTCCTTTTAAAGGGCGAACACTATTCTACTGTCTGTCTCTGCCATATCATGATTATCCACATAATGGGCAGTCAGGCAACGCCTACTTTGGGCTGTGTGAATCACACATCCCTGTGGGGTATTTGAGTCCCTGCTTTTATTTCCTTTCAGTCGTGCTGGGAAGTAGAACCAGAAAACCTGGGTTTCATGCCTTCATGGTTTGCTCACATATAATGTTGTGAATGTCGTCAAAGTTATAAACATACTGCTCTAAACAAGTGTATGCTTTCTTTTTCTTTTTTTTCTTTTCTTTTCTTTTCTTTTCTTTTTTTTTTTTTTTGTTTGTTTGTTTGTTTTTGGTTTTTCGAGACAGGGTTTCTCCGTATAGCCCTGGCTGTCCTAGAACTCACTCTGTAGACCAGGCTGGCCTTGAAGTCAGAAATCTGCCTGCCTCTGCCTCCCAAGTGCTGGAATTAAAGGCATGCGCCACCACCGCCCGGCAAGTGTATGCTTTCAATCCTGTGGTTCTGAAATAGTTTCGTTATGAGTCACCTCAGCTTTTTTACCAAGGAGAACTGAAGACTGGTAAGGGAAGGCATGTGCCTATAGAACAGTGGGTCACAGCCTGTGGGTCATGACCCTTTTGAGCTCCCATATTGTAGCTCATAACAGTAGCAACACTTCAGTTATGAAATAGAAATTAAATAATTCTATGGTTGGGGGTCACTACCACAGGAGGAACTATATCAAAGGGTCTCAGCATTACAAAGGTTGAGAACCACTGCTATAAAAAGAAACGTGGGCTGGAGAGATGGCTCAGTGGTTAAGAGCACTGACTGCTCTTCTGAAGGTCCTGAGTTCAAATCCCAACAACCACATGGTGGCTCACAACCATCTGTAATGAGATCTGGTGCCTTCTTCTGGTATGTCTGAAGACAACTACAGTGTACTTACATATAATAAATAAATCTTTAACAAAGAAAGAAACATACCTGGAGCTGAAGAGAGAGCTCAGGGGTTAAAATCAATTGCTTCTCTTCTAGAGGACTCAAGTTTGATACCAGTACACACATCAGGTAGCTCATGAACACCTGTAACTCCAGCTCCTGGGTCCAATAGCCTCTTCTGGCCATCTTTAACACACACACACACACACACACACACACACACACACACACGGCAAAAGCAACAACAACAGCAACAATAAAATCTTGGTTTTGTTTCAAGTCAGGGTTTTTCTAAGGAGCCCTGGCTGTTCTGTAACTAAGAGAGCGTCTTGCCTTTGCCTTCCAGTTGCTGGGATGAAGGACATGAGTCACCGCACACTGCTAGTAATACATTTCCCCCCTTTTGTTTTTTTCTAGAAATAGTTTCTTTGCGTAGCCTTGGCTGTTCTAGAACCAGCTCTTTTGACCAGTCTAGTCTCTAACTCACAGAGATCCACCTGCCTCTGCCTCATGAGTGCTAGGATGAAAGGCCTGTACCACCATGCTGGCTAACTTAATATAATAAATCTTTTTAAAAGAGGAAAAAGGGCTGGAGAGATGGCTCAATGGTTAAAAGCACTGACTGCTCTTCCAGAGGTTCTGAGTTTAATTCCCAGCAAGTACATGGTGGCTCACAACCATCTGTAATGGAATCAAATTATACTCTGGAGCTATACTAATAAAAACTAGTATTAAAAGAGAGCGTGGGGGAGAGAAAACATGCCAACAACAAATGCTTAATATTATGGGACAAGAAAATACCCCCCCATCACTACTTTGTTTTAAGTTAATTTTGTCAATTTAAACAAAAGGTGCTTGCTTGAGCTGAGTTTCAGTCTGGGGTACGACACTGGCCTTTCTGGCTTAGGATGTCATTGAGCTCCTAGCGCCCTAAAAGTGTTCATTCAACACATCCACGGGTCTCCCTGTACACAGGTAACACTACGGCTGCATGGCCAACCCACGAAGAGAATGCAAACGTTAATGAATGGATGTGATCACTGCAACTAATATTCAGATCCGGCATATTCGGTTTCTAGGAAACCAACGAGCCATTTCACAAGTCAGGGTGGGATGTTAAATGTTCAGTGACAGTCTTTGCAACTTTGTCACCAGACTTCCCGCAAGACAAGAAAACCATCAAAGCAATATTAAAAACAAGCAAGCAGCCTTTCCCCTGGTGGGCCAGATGAGTGGGAAAACACATCTCCAGGCTGGAGAAGAGGACCAACAGCCCATATTTGGAGAAAGGACGGTAAAGTCATTAACAATACAAAGAAGCCTCTACTCTCTCAGAGGGCAAGAGAATTTACACAAGAGGCAGGAACACAGACAGCCTCCACAGGTGCTCACCACCTGCTCACAGCAGCCACTTTCTCCAGAAGCCCTTGACAACTGCAGGTGCAACGTGGGCATATTTCTGTCAACCTGGGTTCTGCTTTGCAAACCCAGAACTGACAGGTTATCACAGGTGTAAATAGTTGTTGTTGTTACATTTTGCGTTAACAAATACAGAGAGTTTTCCAGATAGTGAAAGATTAAGCCAAATTTTCCTTCTACACTAAACCCAGCAGAAAAGCTTTCAAAAGAAACAAAAAATCAAAAACAAACAAAACAAAAAACAAAAAAAACAAAAACAAAAACCCAGGGCATAGTTGCATCATCTCTTTGCTCCAGTGCTGGGGATGGGTGGGATGGGCAAACACAGTCACAAGGACATAAGGTGGAAAAGAGACTAATAATCCTCATGTCAGCCTCTGAATCTCTGATCTCCACACATAACCACTCAGGGAAGTGACACATGGATAAACACATAGTCACACACACACACACACACACACACACACACACACACACTCCTTTCTGATTTTATCTCCTAGATAATAATAAGAACTTGTATAATAAGCTAACCACTTTCCTGTGATCGCTACACATGAAAACATTAAGTCATAGGTGAGAAGAACATGTAACATCATGCTAAGAAGTTCCAAGCAATGCAATAAAGATCGCACAGAGGCGTCATATTCTTGGACAGGAACCGGAGCCCATTGCTGCTGTCCCACTGCTGAAATGAATGAGATACTATCTGTGCAAATCTCTACAGCTGCAAGTGCCCCATAAATGGCCACCTCAGGATTGTTGTTTTTTTGTTTTTGTTGTTGTTTTTTGTTTGTTTGTTTTTAAGATTTATTTATTTTACATATGTAAGTACACTGTAGCTGTTTTTGGACACACCAGAAGAGGGTGTTAGATCTCATTACAGATGGTTGTGAGCCACCATGTGGTTGTAGGATTTGAATTCAGGACCTCCGGAAGATCAGTCAGCGCTCTTAACCACTAAGCCATCTCTCCAGCCCCCACCTCGGGATTGTTATTGACAATCCCGGGCTTCTGGCAACCTCCTGAACAGGGATCACCATCTGTCCCTGCACCTCTAGCTGCACTATAACGAGGTAACGATGGCTGGGCTCGTGGCTATCCTGTGTAGGTATCAGCCTCCCACATCCCTGAGCCAGTGTCTGACCAAGGCATCCTGAAAATCAAAGATGGTGAAAGTACCACTTTCCCATAATGCTCCCTGAATCATTTCCTTTATGCTTCCTTCCAGCCTTCCCCTGACAGCCTGAGATATATCTTAACATCAGAAAGAAAAGCTCTCCAATGCCCATTCACAGGGACTTACATTTAGTTGTCATTTTGGCAACTAGACACTTGGACAGTGAAGCTCTGGGGTTAAGACCTATCCCTGGCCCATTTCATCCTCAAAGTTGCCTATCTCCATTTTTATTTCTGTAGTATTAGGGATTGAATCTAGAGCCTTACACATACACACAAGGCGAGTCCTCTACCACTGAGCTATGTCCCAAGGCCTCCCCCGACTTATTTGTTTGTTTAAATTTTGAGACATGGTCTTGCTATGTATGTAGCCTTGGCTAGTCTGAAACTCATTATGTAGATCAAGTTGGCCTTGGATTTACATAGAACCTTCTACCTCTGTCTTTTGAGTACTGGCATGTACCACCGTGGCTTTTGTGTTTTGGGGTGGTTTGTTTTTGAGACTGGCTTTACTTTGTAGCCCTGGCTAGCCTACAGCTTGATGCGCAGAACGCTCTACCCTGTCTCTGAGCCCAAGTACTGGTGCCAATACTTCTGGCCTACTTTTTATCTTTAGAAAGGGTCTCACTAAGTTGCCCAGACTGTAGCACAAGCAGGCTTTGATCTTTCTGCCCCAACGTTTCAAAAGCTACAGGTTTGTGCACTGGGCCCCAGTTTCATCGGCAAAATTTTGAAAGCCATAACCATCAGTGCCTTTAAGCATCCCATTGTGAACAGCCCACAGAGTCTTCTAGACTTGAGGCACAGAGCTGTGTCAGCTTTGAAAGGTGAAGGACTCACCTACACCCCCAGGCCAGTCATCACCTCCCTGTGTTTGGGTCCCAGGCCTGACCAAGGTGTTTACAAGTCAGTATTTATCACCTCCATCAGAGATATTTTTACACCATCTTGTTCCTTGTTGTTTTTTTTTTTTTTTTTTTTTTTTTGGTGAAAGAGAAAAAGGAACAAAGGGGAATGCCCAGGCCGTTCCCTTTGCACAGCTGCAATTTGAAACAGAAAAATATGGTAGCATAAAGCTTGTTTTTATAAACGGCAGTATTTAAAATTTCTTCTGCGTCAACCATGAAGGGGGGGAACTTACTTCTAAAACTGACTCTTTCATAGAACATCGGGGTTAGTTTCTGAGTGGCACGTTTTAAAAACATTTAATCAGTAATCTGAATGTATGTCAACACCTTCTGGCAGTGTACGATGAAATGTGAACCTTCTCAACAGCGACAGAAAAAGGTGACACACTTGGGACCCAGAGCTTTTATACGACACACAGTAATAATATAATTTTAAAATTTATCATCTGTTTAGCTGTGAGCAACAATTAATCTTTTTGACAATTTGTACAATGCTTTAAATAACACCTGGGAAGGGAAACACCACACTCTAATCTTAATGTTCCTCATCTTCCAGGGCTTCTGAGCTCTCACGCCTCCAAAGCTACACATAATAAATTTTGTGATTAGGATTAAAACGTTGGGAAAAAAAAAAGATTTCCCTTGTCACCAAATGCCTCTTCTTGCCTCAGTTAATAAAATTACTTAACATGGGAACTGTAAGCGAGAGCGCGTCCCCGAGGAACTGAGGGCCTCAGAGGGTTCATTTCTGTCATGTCAAATGACATTCTATTCCAAGAGCGTTTAACCTACGGCTTCGCATAACTATTCCTCGCTTGAATGTGACTCTGATGAGCCCCCAGAAATGTCACTGATCCTTCAACTGGCAATTCCATCAAGGCAGTCGGAGTGAAGGCCATCTAATTTCATGATTTTTTTAAAAAATCCTGAACAACAAACGTACCTTGAAATGTTCAGAACCAAATGAAGACATATATGTTGTAAGGATTTGTATATCATGTGCCACACGAGATTTCCTCTGTGTGTGTGTGTGTGTGTGTGTGTGTGTGTGTGAGAGAGAGAGAGAGAGAGAGAGAGAGAGAGAGAGAGAGAGAGAGAATGTAATTTTACTTTACCTTTTGGGTTTTTGAGACAAGGTCTTACTTAGCATGTAACGCTGTCTGGCCTGAAACTCACAGAGATCCACCTGCCTCTGCCTCCCAAGTGCTAGGTTTAAAGACATGTGCCACCATGCCTGGTAAATTTCAAAGCAGAAAAGGTCAGGGTAGGCACAGTGGTCATGTGACAGGGAAAGGGGCTGTGCCAGCAGAAGAGCTGAGTTAGATCACAGAAGCCAGGCATGGTGGTAAATGCTCCTATGCCTAGCACTGAAGAGACCTAGACAGAAGGATCCCTGAGTTCACTGGCCAGCCAGCCTAGTCAGGGTAGGTGGGGGCTGAGAGATGGCTCACTGGTTGAGAGCACTGGCTGCAGTTCCAAAGGACCGGGGTTTGATCTCTTAGAACCGCATGATGTCTCATAAACATCTGCAACTGCAGTTCCAGGGGGTCCAACATGCACTTCTGGCCTCTGCTGGTATCAAGCACACAAACATATATGTGGATGAAACAGCCACATTCATAAAATTAAATTGAAGTCAAAAAGCAAAGATGTCTGTCTCCTGAAAAAAGAACACTTGAAGTTGGCCTCTGGGACTCTATACAAATACAAGCATATCCTCTCCAACACACACACACATACACACATGCACACAAATGTGCATACATTCACACTAATGTGCACACATGCACACTAATGTGCACATATGCACACACACATGCATGTGCACATGCACACACACATGCATGAAGAGACAGGAAAAGAAGAAGAGAAAGGGGGTCACAGATATTTTTCTCTCCTTTGGCCTGAACCATCTCTCTAGCCCTATTTTACTTTACTCCATTTCATTTTATGTTTTGAGACAGGGGCTCACTATGTAGCCCCTGTTGTCCTGGAATTCACTATACAGACCATACTGGCTAGAAACTCACAATGATCCACCTGTCTCTGCCTCTTGAGTGCTAGAATTAAAAGTGTGCTCCATCAGGCCTGGGAAACCCTATTTTAAGTGTGTGTGTGTGTGTGTGTGTGTGTGTGTGTGTGTGTGTAGTATGTGGATGCAGGTATCCTCGAAAGGCCAGAAGAAAGTGTTAGGGTCCCCTGGAGCTGAAGTTCCAGGCTACTGTGAGCTGCCTGCTGTGGGTGCTGGGAATTGAACTCAGGTCCTCTAGAAGGGCAGTAGGTGCTGTTACTGTTTCTGATCCAGGGTCTTGTGTAGCACACTACACAGCTCAAGCTGGCCGCCAAGTCTGATTCTCCTTTCTGCACCTCCCAAGTGCTGAAACCACAGAGGTGTACCACCAATGTGAGTTTATCAGCTCCCCTGAAAAAAAATTTAACGCAAGTACCCACTATGTAGGCCAGGCTAACCCTGAACCTACTATGTAGCTCAGGTTGGCTTCAAACTTCAGTGATCCTCCTGCCTCAGCCTCCTAAGTGCTCAGACTGCAAGTATGAGCCACACCCACAGGGTTTGCCATTGGTACTTGGTACCAGTGTCCATGGTACTTGAGCAGGAGAGCCATTCCTAAGGAATCTGTTCATTTCTGTGGCCCCTCCCAACATGCAGCCAGACACCAAGATCTCAGAAAGCACCTTCCACTCAGATTATGCTCTCCAGCTACTCAGCAACAAAGACACCCAAACCTAGGGAAAGGCCTGTTTGAATGGGCCCACGGGCCAGGTGCAGAGGCAGGTAGGTACCCGACTGCTGAGCCCAGCTTGCCCCTCACCCCATGGCCCAACATAGATACACTATGTTCCCCTGCTGGTCTCCGTTACTTCCTGAAGCATGCTTGCAGAGACAATAAGTGGTTTGGCTGCAACCACACCACACGCATGCTCACGGCTGACACGCCCGTGCTTTTAGGTCCAGCCCTCCATGGCCCATGGTTCCCTGCAACTGGTCTCTCTAGAATCCTGCGTTGGTCTATGGAGAGGGTGAGGGGGTGCGCGCTGGAGGAAGGCAGAGTGCCCACTGATGTCAATTGAGCTCAATTCTGGCACGGCCATTGTAATGCCTCCCGAGGAAGGAGGGAGGAAGGAGGGCAGCCGCGGTCCGAGGAGCTTACACCGGCTATAAACCCGCTTAGCTTCCTCCAGTTTACAGTTTATTGCATTAACATTTCTTTTGTGCTGGCTGCAGACGGGAACCCATTGTAAATTTGGGCAATTACGACTTTTGTCCCATCAGCTCCTCCCCTCCTCAGTACTGTAACATCAAAGGTGCTACTTCAGTAGAGGCTGGCTTTAGCTGTTAAATCCAACCTGAGATACAGGTTAAAATGACAGGCTCCTACAGAAAAGGACTGAAATAAATCAGAAAGACACTGTTCCTGCCTTCAGAGAGTCTTTTTAAAAAATCTTCCTTAAACCGCCTATGCATGTCGGCGTGTCAGCCTGGCTGGGTTTCTCAGTGCCTCCATGCCCAAATCCCTGTCAATGCTGGGTTTCCCTCCATCCTGCCTCTGCTTAAAATAATCCGGATCTGCGTGAACTAGAGCGGGTGAGGTGACCACAGAGGTGACGATGGATGGGCTGGAGAAAGGCGGGAGCCCAGTGAAGGCCCCAGCCGAGTTCAGCTGGGAGGCCTGGTGGACCAGATGGAACCTGAGCTTCTCTGCGCCCACGAGTTGTTACAGAGGATAAAGTGTAAGTGATATTTGTGCATGTGCCATGATTCCAATGCTAGGACCGAAGTAAGTCTGTACTGTTCTTGCAGAGGACCCAAGTTGGGTTCCCAGCACCCACCCCAAGCAGATGCCTGTAAGTCTAGCTTGAGGGATCTGACACTCTCTCCTGGCCTCCCCCACTCCATCCCCCACACTCATGAAATTTAAAATAAAATAAAACTTAAAAAGAAACAAAAGAGGAGAGATTGGTGACTGTTTGGAGGAGGACCGAATGCCAATGGCAAATGAGAGTTTGAGAGGAAGCAGAATGTTCTAGAATTAGTGACGACCACTTCATGACGCCATGAATACACTGAAAACCACTGGACTGTATCCATGAATAACCTTCAGTCTGCGTAAACTATACTTCAATAAAGCTGTGGCTGTAAGCGCTACAGCGGCTTGGGGTTGGCGCTAGCTGTAACTAAAGAAGCAAAGCTGTCGACATCAAAACACAAGGCCCAAAGCTGGATGCACTGGGCTAGCCCTCTGGAGGGACAGACAAGAGGAGCTGCGAATAAGCCTGGGCTACCAAGAGATCCTGCCTCCAAAGGAAGAAAAGGAACTTACTAAGGCAGTGGTTCTCAACTTTCTTAACTGTGACCCTTTAATACTGTTCCTCGTGTTGTGGGGTCCTCCAACCACATAATGTTATTTTTGTTGCTACTTCATAACTGTAATTTTGTGACTGCTATAAATTATGGCTAGGCACAAAGTCCCTGTGTAGCTGGGGTTAGCTCTGAACTCCTTATCCTCCTGCCTCTACCTCTCAAATGCTAGTGTTACAGGTATGTGCCACTTTGGCACACCAGCTTGTTGAAAACATCAGGAGCTGGATACTGTCCACAGAAGCAACACTAAACACGCAGGGCCTCGTGCTCAGTGAAGCAGGGTTTCTGGGTCCTCGGGGTCCTGCACACCCCAGCCGCAGCCCAGGCTCTGTTTAAGCACATGGGTCACCCTGCATGGGTTTGTCTGTCAAACTGTGATGTGGAAGGGGTGGGTGTGTAGAGATTTTTGTCTTTTTTCCTAGAGCTAGCGTAAAGAAAGGACCCATGAGGGAGCTGGCTCAGTGGTTAAGAGCACTGACTGTTCTTCTGAAGGTCCTGAGTTCAAATCCCAGCAACCACATGGTGGCTCACAACCATCCATAAGGAGATCTGACTCCCTCTTCTGGAGTGTCTGAAGACAGCTACATTTTACTTATAATAAATAAATCTTAGAAAAGAAAAAAAGAAAAAAAAAAGAAAGGACCCATGAGGTTGGACGCTGGGGAAGGAAGTCTCAGTTTGCTTTAAAGAACCTACAGTCTAATTAGCCCTTCCATTTCTCCACAGTAGAGGAATATGGCAAGATCACATCAAAACAAACACAGGCACGAGAATTCAATTGTATTTTTTAGGTTAAAATTGGCCGAAGGACGGCAGTTCCATATAGTGCATAGCCCTGTGGCTTTTGGAGAGTGAGGAAATGTTTCTGGGCTCTTGGTGAGCTTAACCCAGGGAGCTGGACTTCCAGAAGGTCCTTGGCTACCAGCACTCCCAAGTACGTGGCTTTGAATTCATTGTCTCAACCAAGATGAGAAAACTGGGGCTAAGGAGTGAACACAGATTAAGGACACGGGAAAAAACTTCCTGGAGCCAGAGGGGCTCTGAAGGAGGAATATTTTGAATCGCCCAGCCCTATGGTCCTCAAAGGGCTTTGTAGAAATGGGATGGAGATGAGGTAAATTGCTCATTGGGATCATCAAAGCCAATGAGACGTCTACACACCCTACATGCTCCCACAGCCCAATCAGAGGGGTGACCTGACGATCATGAGCAGTCATTATTGGCCTGTAGGCTCCTTAAAAGCAATCTGGGACTTCCTTCCCCAGATACCTGGTGGCTCCTTTCTGCACTGGTTCCAGAAAGAGAGACAGAAATCTCCACCATCCCACCTCACGGTGTACAGACAATTTATCCAATCAGAGGCGTGGTCACAGCCATGAGCTGCCCTGCCCCTACTGCCCTAGGGCAGCTCACTTCTTGCTTCACTATTTCACTAGATTATTTTTAATTAGATTTGATTATCTCCATGAGTATGGGTATTTTGCCTGCATTATCTGTGTGCCACTTGAATGCAGCAGGGTCACAGGAGCCAGAGAAGAGAACTACAGTTACAGACAGCTGTGAGCTGCCACGTGAGTGCTGGGAACCAAACCCATGTCTCCTGCAGGAGCTCCAGTGCTCCCCACCACTGAACCATCCTCTCTCCAGCCCCACACAGTATTTTTGAACGGAACTCTAAGGCTCCTTTGAATAAGCACTACAGATGGGCTGGAAAGATGGCTCTGTGGTTCAAAGTACTGGTTACTCTTGCAGAGGACCCAAGTTCAATTCCCAGGACTCACGTGGTGCTGCTCACGACCACTTGTAACTACAGTTCTTCTGACTTCCATGGGTGTGTGGCACTCATGCACACATTCATGCAGAACATTTATACATATTTTATAAAAGCTACCTACAGAGAGATGGGGGATGGGAGAACCATGCTAATTGGACCGTCCACAAAACAATTGCAATTTCTATAGAAGGGTCAGTTTGAACCAAAAGTTTTTGCCTGGAAATTGGTCTGCACAGCTTACTTACAACTCTAGAGTAATTAAAATATTCACCAAGAAACATCAAGGGCATGATACCTTTAGTTCTAGCAGCTAAGAAGCAGAAGCAGGTAGATATATAAGTTAGGGCCTTGTTGGTCTGCAGTGACTTCCAGGCCAGCCAAGGTTACATAGTGAGACCCTGTCTTAAAAAAAAAATAAAATAAAATAAATACTGGACTGGAGAGATGGCTTAGTGGTTAAGAGCGCTGACTGTTCTTCCAGAGGTCCTGAGTTCAATTCCCAGCAACCACACGGTGGTTCACAGCCATCTGTAATGGGATCTTCTGGTGTGTCTGAAGACAACAGTGTACTCACTTGCATGAGATAAATAAATAAATCTTAAAAATAAATAAATACATCATCCCTTAGATCACAAGAACAAGATACAACGTTTTTAAACTCAAGTGCTCACAACTGTCTCTCAGCAGCGTGTCTAGAGAGGGAGTCTTTACGGGAGGCTACCATGTTGGAACTCTGGAGGGGCCAGTGGAGAGCAGGTCAGCCGCTCAAAGCAAGTGATCAGAGAGTTAATCAGGAGAGATAGTAGCTCTGAAAGTGCTTATTAACCCCCCTCTCAGCACAGTGTCTCCACCACCCTGCTGCCTCTAACCAAACAAAACGCCTTAGAGCCAGCTTTTGTTCAAGGAGGAGGTTGACAGCTACTTGCCCGGGATGGGTTTTTTATTTGTTTGTTTGTTATTCAAATAACTTTTCTCCCAGCTGAAACTGAAAGAGTATGTCAGAAGTATGTGATTAATGATTTTTTTAAATGAAGGAGATCCTGCCTTGAATTGTAAAGCAGGGACTGAAAAGGCACCAATTCCATTAAACAGCAGACTTTCCTGTGCAAGTTCGATAGTAATTCTTTCAAAAAGAGTTTCGCTAGGGAACCCAAATTAAATGACAGGTCTTGCGTCTAATATCCAGGAAGGCTAGATAGGCAGTTCTAGAACACACTCAGATCGTTAGCATCTAGAATATTGAATCCACTGATTGGCTATAGGTTAATCTCTGTGTTAATTAGGATGAGGCCTAAAATACTTTCCCAAGTCCCACGCTCACAGAGGAAAGGGTAAACTCACAGGAACAAAGGGAAATTTGAAAGAGAGATAGAGAGAACTTAAAACTTTTTAAATGTTCCTTTCAGCCAGTTCTTAAGCAAAGCCAGAAGCCGAAAACATCCCCTGTAAATAAACAGCAAAGAGAACTCTTGATAGCCTAGACAATCAGAACACCAAGGAGCTTACCTAGGACCAGCCCTGGATTTAGTAATAAGAAAAAGACGGTGTCAAAGGACCAAAAGGCGGGCAAGTTTCCAATGCATAAGAGATGTAGGTAAAACTTTTCTCTAGGGTTGGAGGAGGCTGGGGACAAACTGGGGAGATAAAATGCTACTTTACACAACAATGTAGACAGTATTTAGGCCACATGCAAATTCCCTCCACAGAGCTTTCAAATGGAATGCAATTTACTACTCCGGATAGCTAATTAATAAAACAGTCTAAAAAGAACAAAGAGTTAATCACCCCCCTCCTCCTCCTCCTCCTCCTGGGCCATTTCAACTTTGTTCTTTACACCTCGCTGTTAAACAGAATCTCAGAAGTTGTTGCAACAGTCAAGGGTTCACTACCATCACCAGAGGCAAGCTGGTGGTTGTTCAAACTCACCTTTAAAAAGCCAGCTGAGAAGGCTACGGTTACTCTTGGGAGTTTGCTCTGTAATGCAGAGAAATCTCAACAGTGTCCATGGAGCCAGGTCCTATCCTCGGTTACTCACTCAAAAGTTGCAATCGTTGAAGCAATCTTTAAAAGTCTTACTCTGGTTTGCTGATCCTGTTGGGCGATGGGGATTTAAACCATGCCTTGCTGTGAATCGTGGAATTAAAGAGCAGATGAAGTTTTTATCTTCCGCTTGGTTTTTGACTTTGTCTCCCCCTAAGCGTGTCTGAGCAGATAATTTTTGTTTTTCTGCTGATAACATAAGAAATCTGAGCTGGATTAATTCCTTTGGGGCAACCTGTTAATAATCCCCAGGAAATAATCCAAACTGTCCTGCAAGCAGTGTACCCATGGTCACCTGACTTGTCTCCCACCTACCCACCCACCCCCACTTGAAGCTAACTGGGGGAGGGCAGGAACCCGCTTGGTTCAGTTTTAGTATGTTTGATTCCAAGTCCAAACTCAGAATTATCTAGATCCATGTTTCAGGAATAGGACTTTAAGGTGTCAAAGACGCTTTAAGAGATGACCGCGTGGTGGGAGAGCACCTGTGAATTTGGGTTGAGTACCCAGCATCCTTCCTGGAACCCTCATTTCAGCCACAGCGTGTTTCCTGGAGGTGGGGCAGCAATGGTCAGCCGAGGTTGACCTTATGGGGAGTCCCTGAAAAGCTAAGTGTGCCGACCTAGAAATGGCCTGAGACCCCAAGGGATCTGTACTTGTGCCCAAGTAAACAACAGTGGTGAGCAACTTTGGGAAAGCAACTCATCTTCCAACGTGCGACTGCCAACAGATCCACAAGAATGTAACGTAACACGTCAATGTCCTTTCCCTACAAACCATCAACTTCTGACCGGAAGGAAGCGCGCAAGGGCGGCTTGCACCACCTCACAGCCCAGGCCGAGGCAGGGTGGGCGTGCTCCCTCCCTCTCCAGCCAATACTGTATCTTTCCCGGTTCACTTGCTTTTCTTAAAGCGGGGCCAAGTTTGTATACTGGAAAAAAAAAAAAGAATCTAAAGAAAAGCCAAGGAAGTGGTGTCATTAGCAAATGCAAATATGCTAATTCAGATAAAAATATAATCCACCCAGTCCAACTTGTCATATGCAAAATTATTTTAATGACATATTTGAAAAGTGTCAGTGCGTTCCGCTGCCAAGAAGGCAATACATTTAAGGCAGGCTTGCAAAGTATATGAAATCACAGACTGTAATACCCTGTGACTATCCTGATTTTTAAAATTCAGTTTACAAATATATACCAATATTTTTCTCACGTTTAATCAGTCCCCCACTGCTTCAGCATAAGAGTTAAAATAACCTAAACAGCTTCTTGAAGCACACACAGCAAGTCTGTTACACAGATCTGGGAAACGACCACAAAAAAATATGAAGAAAAAAATAATTAGTCAAAAATCATAGGAAATAGTATAAGGCGTAGTTCCTAGGTTCTAGGGACTGATCATCTTTCCTGGGAAAATTTTACTTTAAAGCAACTCTAAATGAAAATGCATATAATTAAGGGAGCGACCATCGCTTCAAACAGATTGGCTGTCTTTAACAAGCTTCTCTCCTTCTAGCTACTCAGATATGCTATATTTCCTAATTATCACCTTTTAAGGGCCATCTGGGCCCATTCCTCCCCATCAGGGGGCAATTCCATTTGCATTGTTACTGGGCTTAGTCATGATCAAGCAGTCTGGTGGTAAAGTTCTTTAGAAATGAGAGCAGACGCATTCAACCCAACACAGTAAGCCAGGTATGGGGATCCTCGGTGCCCGCAGGAGAGACAAGAAACACATTCGAATTCCTAGAGTCTTCACCACACATTTTATCCAAGTGATTCAAGAGCACATTCAGCCTGGTCCCTGACCAGGTACAGAATGAAAACTTGATTAAGCCTCCTCACCCGGGCAAAAATATTTCTCAATTAAGGCAGCAGAACTAGAGTCCCTTATGTCTTTCGGCTGAAAAGTCTATTAAAACCCCTTTAATGGTTCCCTCATTCAGACCGCCATTCAAAAGC
Source organism: Apodemus agrarius (assembly GCA_964023405.1). Classification (NCBI taxonomy): domain Eukaryota; kingdom Metazoa; phylum Chordata; class Mammalia; order Rodentia; family Muridae; genus Apodemus; species Apodemus agrarius. Next base: position 2,687,191 of record OZ030013.1, read on the forward strand.
AGTATACTACTTCCTGTAGAGAACACACAAGAATTATCCTAATTGTTATTCTCCGAGAAGTGAATGCACATTGCAGGAAGAAGCGTGTCCGACCCACAGACTGGATGGTGACTGACTACGGTTTTCAAAAAGTCAGTCCCCTTTGTCTTTGTCGGGGGGGGGGGGGAGGGGGCACCCCATACGTTCTCAAGCTCTCCTGTTTGCGTCTTGGCCCACGGATGTGCTGACCAGTCTGGCAGCTGCTCCACCATAGAGCTGATTGTAAAAAGAATGGCTAATTCGGGGCCGACCCGTGGAAGGGGAAGGTTCCCGCTTCCCTCCAAAGGTCCGACACATAAAACTCAGGAAATCGTTACCTGCCTCATCTTGCCATTTCTGTGCCTGGCTTGCAAAGGCCCTCTTAATCCTAGATGCCAGTCTCAGGAACCGGAGGAGGCTGGCGCCCCACTGAGTACCACAGCCTCTTCAGCTACACCTTAGTCTTGCAAATGACGACAGCTGCAGCCGGGCCCTAATCTATGCAAGGCAGGTGTAGCCCGGGGCTCTCTTACAAGTGACCCTTTGGAGCTATTAGGGCTGGGGAGTTAAGGGGTTACTGTTCAAAAAGAACTATTCCGAGCCCCTCCTTACTGAGGCTGCTAAGCTTCTACAGAACAAGGGCTCGGTTCCTGTTTGTACCCTTACCCGATCACCTCTGTCATCCTGATGGGGGAGGAGTTCATTCTCAACCGATGCTATGTAGGTGGGGGGAAAAATGGCTCTGTGGAGTCTTCATCTATGTTTTCAAAACTTCTCCTAAGGGCTGGCAAGGTGGTTCAGCAGTTAGCAACACTTGCTGCTCTGGCAGAGGACCCAGGTTCTGTTCCCAGCACACATGTGGCAGCTCACGACCACCTTTAACTTCAGTTCTAGGGGACCCGATGCCCACTTCTGTCCTCCCTGGCACTAGGTATACAAGTGGTGTGTAGGCTTATATGCAGACAAAACACACACACATAAATAAAAGTTGTATTTTGCTTTTTATTTTTGAGATTATAATATACACAAAATTTAAATGACTTTTTGTTTTGTTTTGGTTTTCTGAGGCAGGGTTTCTCTGTGCAGCCCTGGCTGTCCTGGAACTGACTCTATAGACCAGGCTGGCCTCAGACTCACAGATCCTCCTGCCTCTGCCTCCCAAGGGCTAGGATTAAGAGTGTATGTCACCATCGTTCAGTTTTAAAATAATTTTTAAAAGTTTAATCACCTGAGGATGGATTTATTTATTTATTTATTTATTTATTTATTTATTTTGTGTATATGAGTGTTTTGTCTGTGTGTACACCTGCATGCCAGACAGAAGAGAGCATCAGATCCCATTATAGATGATTGTAAGTCACCCTGTGGTTGCTGGGAATTGAACTCAGAAGAGCAGCCATGACAGGCGGTGGCGGCGCACGCCTGTAATCCCTGCACTTGGGAGGCAGAGGCAGGCAGATCTCTGAGTTCGAGGCCAGCCTGGTCTACAGAGTGAGTTCCAGGACAGCCAGGGCTACACAGAGAAACCCTGTCTCTTTTACTAAGCCTTCTCACTAGCCCCAGTCACATGTTGTGGTTTTTTTTTTAAATTTTAATACGTGTACAGAAGTTTGCTCTGTGTGTTTTTTAAGTTTTTGTTTGCTTGTTTAACATAAAACAAAATATGCCCTTACCCTAAAACCCACTCTCCTAAGTTGTTAAGGAGAAACCCAACATGGAAACTCCCTAAGGAGAGGTTCTCAATCTGTGGGTCGAGACCCCATCTCAGATATCTCATACATATCAGGTATTTACATTCTGATTCATAACAATAACAAAATTAGCGACAACATCATCTTATGGTTGTGGGTCATCACCACATGAGGAGCCGTGTTAAAGGGTCAAAGTGTTGTGGAGTTTGAGAGCCAGTTAGGACTAACTGTTTAATGAAGACATTCAAGAAGTCAGCCAGGCTTAGTGGATGAGACTACCGATCACCATCACACATCACCACGCAGCCGCTGAAGCTAAGTCAGTAATCATCATCTCAAGCCTCAGGACTGCATCTCAGCCTCTCCATTTCCTCTCTCTATCTGACTGTGGTAAAAACAAATGGATCTGAGGCCAAGGTTACTGTAACCCCAAAGCACTATGGGAAATACAGCTCCAAAGATGACTCTGCCCTAGATGGACTGTGCTGAGCCCCCAGGTCGTAAGCTGGGTCTGGTCACCGGACTTGCCATGCTTGGCTGTGCAAACTCTGATTATGTAAGTTTTAGGGCAACTAAAGTTTTACTAGTGGTTTAAGGCAGTTGTACGGCAGTTTAAAAACTCAGAACTTCCTCAAGGATCAGTGGAAGGAAGGTCTCCTGCCAGAATCCACCAGCCTCTTCCGGTATGAATGTGCCTTACCTACCAGGCCCACACAAGACTCTGCTAACGGATGCACTTTCTTCTTGTATGTGGCATAGGGTGGAGGCATGAGGAGGATATGGAGTCAGATGTGACTCTGGCTGTCCTCGTGGACTCTTAGATAATGATGACCACGCCACCCTGACCACAGAGAGGGCGGTAAGCACCATGTGGAAGGGCTTGCCTTCTTAGGGACTGACCCTAGAGGCTTCCTCTTGTCTATGGGGAAGACTGGCTCCATTACCCCTTCTAAAGGAACGGAGCTTTGCCCAGAGGATGCTTTGATTCATCTACGTGTTCCTACTGAGGCCACCGAAAACCTGGAATCTTTCTGCGCACAGTGAGAGACTATTTAAAGAATGATTTATTTTTTGTTTGAGTACACTGTAGCTGTCTTCAGACACACCAGAAGAGGGTGTTGGATCCCATTACAGAATGATTGTGAGCCACCACGTGGTTGCTGGGAATTGAACTCGGGACCTCTGGAAGAGCAGTCAGTGCTCTTAACCTCTGAGCCATCTCTCCAGCCTAAGAGACTGTCTTTAAAGCCCAATTTTAACACGCACTTTAAAAAAATCTGGGGGGACTAGAGAGATGGCTCAGTGGTTAAGAGCACTGACTGCTCTTCTGAAGGTCCTGAGTTCAAACCCAGAAACCACATGGTGGCTCACAACCACCCGTAACAAGATCTGACGCCCTCTTCTGGAATGTCTGAAGACAGCTAGAGTATACTTACATTTAATAAATAAACAAACCTTTAAAAAAAATCTGGAAGTTGCTATGCAAATTTTGAAATAATAAATATTTTCAAACATTTGAGTTTTATAAAGGATTATTTTAATTTTCCCTTAATCTTAAAAATCCATTTCATATTTTCCTACCCTTCACTTTTATAAAACACATAATAAGCTTTTTTGCTTTTTCAATTTCTCACAGAACTGTTGAGTTTTTATAAAAGTATAACATTTGAAACATGCATAAAAAGGCTGTAAATGTACCAGCAGCACTGGGCTATGCTTCTGTAACTATTACTTCTAGCAATTTCATAAGAAGAAGTACATTTTCTTGAGTCGTGTGATGTCTTTAGCAACAAGACTCCCATGGGCTTTAATGGGAGTCACGCAGCTAAAACTCCATGCCCCACTTTGAAAATTTAAGAGTAATTGCTAAGTCCCCCTTAGAGGGTCATAGAAATATTAAAAACCAAAGTATTTCGCTAAGAACTCCAATTATGCCTGAAGGCTTACATCGGGGTTTATAAAATGATTGGTCACATATATAATGTACTCTAATGCCATTTTATTGGCTGGCTGTTTTCTTCATAAAAGAGGGTCTTTGTGAAGTCTTCTGAACGGGAACACACAATACTGTGAACTTCAATCCCAGGGTTCATTTAAACCCAAAGCTCCATCTTAAAGGGGTGGGAGGCATGAGGAACTAAATGGACTGGAGGACATTTTATCTTGTTATTCCTCATCGCCAAGGGGATCATTTAGCTCGCTGCATTCCCAGGCTGGTAGACTTCAGAAATGCATTGAACTGTGGAACATAACCAATCAGCCCCTGTGGAATGGTGGTCCTGAGAGTCCCCCAGCCAGGACAATGACAAAGTCCTCTACAGGTGACCCAGAGGTAAGACCTCAGCTCATCTCCTCTGCAGGAGGAGAAATTTTAATTCAAAGGGAATCTAGCTTACCTATTTTAAAATTTCAAACTAACCGATGAGAAAAGTAAGTAAATAAAACTCCCAAATACCGCAGATCCCATTCAATGATGACTTACTGCCCTTGCGTCCTGAGAAGGTAACTATAAGCCAATCTCTTTCCTGTTGTTATTTGTTTTGTTTTTGAGACAGGTAGCCCAGGCTGGCCTCCAATTCCCAAGATGACCTTGAACTTACCCTCCTCCCTCAAGCCCATGCTCAGACTCAGATCACAGATGTATATACTTATTTGGTTATTCTGAATAAACCCAGAAATATAAGCATTCCCGTTAATCATGCTACTAACTTACACTCTCAGTCACGCCAACCTTTTTCTGAAGAATTTTGTATATAAGCCGATTCCTGAGGTTCTTTGGATGTTATAGTTCTGGTCAAAATTAATCACATAAGGGGCTGTAAATATGGCTCAGAGGTTAAGAGCACTGACTGCCTTTCCAGAAGACCCTGGTTCAATTCCTAGTACCCCACATGGCAGCTCACAACTCTCTGTAAATACAGGATCTGACACCCTTACACAAACATACATGTAAGCAAAATACCAATGCACATAAAGTTAAAAAATGACTTAAGAAAATAATCACATAAGAAAACACCAAAAAATGTGAAACAATTCAAATGGTCTTTCTTCCTTTCTGGGCTAGGAAAAGAACATATTGGGTAGGACACGGTGAAACATCACAAGCAGGGTAGCACACTCAGTGAGGCAGACCGTATGCCAGGCCCAGGCTAGCTGCCAATGGGACTAGGGTTTCTACCTAACAGGAGAAACCCAAAGGTCCTTTCTAAGACCATCAACTGGCTCTTGAGTCTTGGCAGCCACCCAGTGTCTGTGCCATTTGTCAGAGGGAGGCTAACATGGACTACAGGACTTCCATAGGAAAGTGGCAACGGTCCCAGAGAACATCCTCAGCACCCCTACCCTGGTGGGACCCCTACCCCTACCCCATACTTCCTTCTATGATGGAAGAGCACTGGATAACTCAAGGTCTTACCTAGACACAAAATAAGCACGCTTTTCTATAAGTGGTAGGAAACCCTAGGTTTTAGACTGGATATGGCACGTTTCATCTACTACAGGACAGCCCCTTTCAACTATTGTTGGAAGCCTTGTGTAAAATTATCACCGATGGTTGGTTGGATGGATGGTTGGATGGATGGATGGATGGATGGATGGATGGACAGATAAATGGATGAAAGGAAGGATGGATGGATGGTTAGAAGGATGGATGGATGGGTGGATGGATGAGATGAAGAAAGGAAGGACAGATAAATAGATGGAAAGATGGATGGATGGACAGATGGATAGATGGAAGGAGGGACAGATGAATGGGTAGAAGGATGGATAGAGGGAGGGAGGGAGGGAAGGAGGGAATGAGTAAAGATCTGAGGTTCAAACTGCAGACAATGCCCACACTGACAAGCAGTAGGATTTTTTTCAATCCTTACCCTACTGTTGCTACCTCACAGACAGACCTGGAAGTGGAATCTAGGAAACAGGAATATATCTCATGGAAGTCATGCATAAGAAACCTGCCGGCCAGACCACAAATCAGTACAAAACAGAAGTTCTCACCCCGCAGCTAGAACAGACATCACCTAGAGGCCTTGCTGAACTGAGGCTCACTAAGACACTTCAACCCTCCTAATGCTTTCACTCCCAGGAGGGGCCTAAGAATCTGCATTTCCCACAGATTCCCAGGTTAGATCCTATACTGCTTATGGGCATAACTGCTCAGGACCACATTCTGAGAACCACTGCTCTCGGGGCCAAGGGTGAGATCAGGCATCATCTCGTGACTGTGTAGAAGACAATGTTTATAAAGAATACCTTCTCTTTGGTGTCCTAAACAAAGTGATGTTGAAATTCTCCTTACAGTATGGAGCAGGGGAAAGTTTCCAACCTCATGGAGAATGTGGCTGCCCAAGAAAGGAAGTAGAGGGAGGATACTAAGGAGAAAAGGCAGCTGCCTGAAACCCTGTTTACTATGTTATTGCAAAATCCTTTCAAAATAATCTCTCCCTGGAGAGAGAATAAGAGTTAGGGACCAACTTTAAAATCTGTGAAAATGACAGATGTCTTGTTTGGGCCATTTTATGAATGCAGAATTGTTCTGCGCAAACAGTAAAAACCTAGGCTGAGCATCCTAGATTGCTGTGTCAACGTCAGCCCCGAAAAGATGGAGAGACCACTTAGTGCTAATTAATGGATGCACAGCAGACAACAATACTCAGCTTTAGGGTGCTGTTTCTCACACTAGGACCTAGTGGAAAACATTTTCTTTGAGTGGAGTTTAATAATAAGTACCTGGAAATCAGAGGCAGCTGTGGGATTTCCCGTACAGTGGCTGGAGGAATCCACAGAAAATGCTTGATCCTCCGCTGCCTACCAGATTCTCCCCTCCCTCGCTCCCCACCTCCATTCCCATTTTGGAAAGAGGAGAAATATGGTTTGTATAAAGAGGGCTGTGGTCGCTCATTACATGACACTTGGACAGATGTGTCATTTGCAGATATAATAGGCCTGTGCTTCACCGCCCCCTGCACAATTACTCAGATGGCCATCTGAGGAGTCGTAAGAGCGAGTCACCAGGAAAAAATAAAAAACAAGTCCCAGCACAGAGGCGCATGAGTAACACTGGTAAACAAACCCTGAGTTGCCAACCGAGGAAGACTTCAGCTGCAAGCCGTGAGGGCTCACACCGCTGGAGAGGAAATCTGAGACAAAGCCTTTCTAGAGGCCTCCCAGGTCAATTCCTCACCTAGAACATGGATCCCAGAGGGTTTAGTTGGCTATACCACTTCAGTCAAAAGGCTCTTAGATTTTTTTATTTTACTTTATGCATATGACTGTTTTGTCTGCTTGAATGCATGTGCACCAGGTGCATGCAGTGCCTGTAGAGGCCAGAAGAGGGCGTCAGGCACCCTGGAGCAGTAGTTAAAGCCAGTTGTGGGTGGCTGAACCAAGGTCCTCCAGAAAAATGGTCAAATGTCAGGCGGTGGTGGCACACGCCTGTAATCCCAGCACTTGGGAGGCAGAGGCAGGTGGATTTCTGAGTTGGAGGCCAGCCTGGTCTACAGAGTGAGTTCCAGGACAGCCAGGACTACATAGAGAAACCCTCTCAAAAAAACCAAAAAAAAAAAAAAAGAAAAGAAAAGAAAAGGAAAATGGTCAAATGCTCTTAACTACTAAGCCATCCCCCCAAACCCCTTCTTTTTTTTCTCTCTCTCTAATCCTTTAAAGATTTGTTGGCTTAAAAAAACAATTTTGAAATTATTTATTTAAGATTTATTTATTTTATGTATGTGAGTACACTGTAGCTCTCTTCAGACACACCAGAAGAGGGCATCGGATCCCATTACAGATGGTTTTGAGCCACCATGTGGTTGCTGGGAATTGAACTCAGGACCTCTGGAAGAGCAGTCAGTGCTCTTAACTGATGAGCCATCTCTCCAACCCCAAGTTTTGTTTTTATTATTAATTAAATGTTCGTGGGGAGGGTGTGTGCCTGTGGCAGAAGGTGCACTTGGAGGGCAAGGGTGTCAGATCCCCTGGAGTTGGGGTTCTGGGCCCTTGTGAGCCATGGGTCATGGGTGCTAGGAGGAATCCTCTGAAATAGCAGCCAGTGCTCCCTCCAGACCCACCCTCCCCCAAAAGGATCTTTTCTAAGGATCAGGATATGAAAAATACAAAATAAAATATATTAAATAAGAAAAAAATAATTGCATAAATGTTAGTTTCTCATTGCCTGGTAAGTGAATGTATACCAGGAGAAATCTCCTTCACCTTCTGCTTGGAAAGAGTTAACCTAAATTAAAATATCAGGAGAAGAAGTATTTCACACCTGCTCTTGCCGCCCACTTTTTCTTTAATTATGCAAAAGATGATTGTAACAAACCCACTATGTAAATCTCTTCAAACAAAAAAAGATAATAATACTTTCCCGATGTGAGTTTGGTTGCAGGAAAGGCAAATTGGAGCATAATTAACAATTTGTTGGTGCAAATTCATCTGCATCTTTTAATTGGTGTTAATTAGATTAGGACTAAAATTTCTTTAATCCTTTATCTTGCCTTTTTTGATGCAAACTAATTTCCTCAGCTGGATGTCAAAGTTTCCTATTAATTACACCTTTTTAACAGGCAGGCTTCCTCAGCCCTGGCTACTGAAGGCTCAGATACACAGGCTGGGAGCAATTTCCAGAGGATCTTGGGACCGAGGTTTCAGGAAAAATAAGACACAGTGAGAACTGACACTTGGAAGATGGTAAGTGAGCTGGGCTCTGCCATCTCCAAGCCCTGACCGTCAGGCCGGAGAGCTGGGGGCATTTGGTGGCTCCAAGTAAACACCACCGTGTGACTTCACTCTGCCACAGTGCAGATGTTAGGGCAGGAATAACAGTGGCAAACGTGCAGCCATTTGGTTAGGAGGACAGCCTGCCTGAAAATCCTAAGGATAAGCAATATGCTGGTGTCTCTTACTCTGAATTATCCACAGGCCTCTGTGTAAAATACTTGTCTGCCCATGCCAATGGAAAACACACACCCATGTTTGGCATCCTAGGTGAATTAAATTCCACATTTCATATGGTTTGCCTGAACACTGTAACCCTCCTACCGCAGTGAGCATGTCGGGAGAAAAAGCCACAAAATAAGTTCAATATCTTTTATGGCAATGCGACCTGAAATAAAATTTTATGTAGTCAAGGATTCTGATAGCTCTTTACCCATTGCCTTCCTCTCCCTATGTGAGGGTGATGATTGAAACCCGATGTGTGCTAGCCGGGGAAAAAAAGGCCGTAAAACATTTTATGAACAAATAAAACAGTAGCCATTAGGTTTTGCCATGATGTCTGAGTAGATATTCAGCACAAAAACACGATAAAACAACTGTAAACCGAGTGTGATCAAATGTAATTACAATGACTTGTCTCCGGTGAATGACAGGAACTAAATACAGTCGCAGACTTCTCCAAAATTACTTTGGGCAAAGAACCAAGAGAACACTATATCCTTTCTTCACGAAAGGCATTTTGCCAAATAAATCGCAAACACACAAGCTTTAATAACCATGGCCACAAAAGCACTTGGGAACTCATTATGGAAATGTTTAAAACACAGGCACACATGCGAGTGTGCCTGCTCACACACGCTCACGAGTGTACACACACACACACACACACACACACACTCATATTTGATAATCAAAAAGAGATATAATTTAATCCCACCGAAGAAGCCACACGTTTGAGATTTTTAACTGGTGTTCAACACAAGTAAATTCAGAGGGTGACAGGCAAGAGCAAGCTGCTCCCACCCACCCTGGGTTTCGGGTGTTTGGCTGCCATTCCTGGCATGTTTGGAGAGAATGTAAGAAAACCTACTTGAAGATTATTATGCAGCTAAAAGTAAACAATGGATTCTGAAATAACCTGATGTTTCCGTACCAGTCTGGTGCAGGTGGGATATCTCCCCCGCTTTCCACCCTTTTACATGTCTAACCCACTAAAGCATTCTCTCTGTAAAGAGAAAAAATGGTCCTTCGAGCATTTGAGTCTAGGCTGCGCGCGCACACACACACACACACACACACACACACACACACACACACACCTAGAGGACAGCTCCAGTCCTGAGAACCAACAGCCCCCACAGAACTCCGACATGCGGCCTCCTAAAACTAGAACATATGCTATAGGCCATTTTGGAGTGGCCTTCAAGAAAGCAGAGTTGGGAACGGTGGCGCACTCTGGTGACAGAGGCAGGAGGATGGCTACAGATGTGATGCTACCCTGGTCTACACAGCAAGTTCCAGACCAGCCGAGACTAAGGCAAAAAAACCAAGGGCCCGGAGAGATGATGGCGCAGCAGTTAAGAGCCTTTGCCACTGTTCTGCTATTCCAGAAGAGCCGAGTTTGGTTCTCGGCACACAGATGGGTGGTTTACATTCACCCATAACCCTAGGACCTGGAAAAAGGACTATGATCAGATGCCACTGCAGCTGGCCTCATGGACTCAAGCCCTCTCATGCATACCCCACCCCCACCACACATTATTTTAAAAAAAAAAATCAGTCTTTTAAACAATCAAAACAGTAGAAATCTAATTCCGTTTCACACTTATACCCTGGAAAACACATTCTAATTTGTGTACCTGCATGTCCATTGAAGTATTCTTTTGATTCCCATCAACAAATCAATGCATGATTAAAATCTGGTATATTTGGGGCTGGTGAGATGGTTCAGTGAGTACAGGTGACTGCCACCAAAAATGGCAGCCTGAGTTCAGTCCTCAGGATTCACAAGGTGGAACGGGCAGGGTGTTCTCTGATGGGCACACTTCGCACCCGCCTCCCTACGGACGGATGTATGAGCACACACAAAATAAGCAAATGTAATATGAAATTGAGAGATATAATTGAGGAACAGTTTGGTATAAAAGGATATAAAGTACTAAACCATGGGTGACCATGAAAACTTACGTAAAATAGAAGTCACCGACAAGAGGTTCACATAGTGTAAGCTGTTTATATAAAAGGCTCCATAATCACAAACCCACAGAAACAGAGAGTAGGTAAGTGCCTGCCTAGGGCTGAGAGCTTGGGGGGAAATGAGGCGTAGCTGCCAATAGGTATAGGGTTTCTCCTTTGGAATTATAGAAACATGGATATAAATAAAATTGATCATGATGATAATTGTTCAACACTGTAGTAAACTAGAGTTGTAAAAGTCACTGAATCAGCCAGGTGGTGGTGGCACATGCCTTTAATCCCAGCACTTGGGAGGCAGAGGCAGGCGGATTTCTGAGTTCGAGGCCAGCCTGGTCTACAGAGTGAGTTCCAGGATAGCCAGGACTACACAGAGAAACCTTGTCTCGGAAAAAAAAAAAAAAAAGTCACTGAATTGTATGTGCATTTTACAGGGACCAACTATATAGGGCATAAATTATAATATTTCCCAGTAAAGCTAGTATGCATACAAAGGCTATAATAACATATTATATGTATGTATGTATGTGTGTATACATAATAGATATCATATACTGTAGTGGCCCTCATTTCCTTATGGGACCATGGAGGTCAAGGTCAACCAGAAAGACTATAGAGAACTTTAAGATTCGCTGGTCCTAGCCTGGTGTGGCATGGCACTGCCTCTAATCCTAGCACTCAGGAGGCTGAGGCAGGTAGATCTCAGAGTTTGAGGCCAACCTGGTGTACAAGTTCCAGGAACTACCACAGGGCTACACAAAGAAACACTGCCTCAAAAAAACAAAACAAGACACACACACACACACACACACACACACACACACACACACACATTGTTTCGTGAAGACAATTAGGAAAAATCCATTCCACACACTACTAGGATTAGCAGGAAGACCAGAGATTGGGGAAAAGATGGGAGTTTCAAGTTTGGGCCTTTTGTTGAATTATGGAAACTCCTGGACAGTTTAGGGCTGACCACGCTGATAAAAAAGCTAAAGAAAACCCAACTGCAGTGACATCCATTTGACAATTGCTGCCTGCCACACCCTGATTCTTGGGCTGCACACATATTGCCGCCTGATTACATGCACATGGCTGCAATGTATGGCTTTCCACAAGTGCAGTTGTACCAGTTTGGGCAAAAACCTAGGCCCTCTGTGCAAAGCCTCCACTCTCCAGGGCACAGTCGTCCCTTCTGACAGTGATTCCCAGGCTAAGCATACATGTGCAGCAGACGGCAGAGTGCAGCTGGGATTATCTGCTCAAAGAGTATGCCATCCTGAATCCACCTTCATCTTCAACTGGGAGGCAACCAGGTCCCTCCGGCTACTTCTGGCATACCCACCCCACCAGGCTTCTTCTTATATTTTTTCCTTCCTTCCTTCCTTCCTTCCTTCCTTCCTTCCTTCCTTCCTTCCTTCCTTCCTTCCTTCCTTCTCTTTTTGTTTTAGACAGGACCTCATGTAACTCAAGCCAACCTTGAATTCCCAATTCTCTTGCCTCTATCTCTTGCTGGGTTTATAGATATATGCTACTACACCTAGCTCCATGGTGTCTGTTCTTCTGCCCTTCCTTCTAGAACATCTGTTGTGGGGATTTGAACTCAGGTCGTCAGGCTTGTGCAGTAAGCACTCTCACCTGCTGAGCCTCTTCCCTGAAAGATGTACTTCCACTGGGTTTTGACCTCATTAAAAGCATGCCTAACCTGTTCTGAGGTCTCAGATTGTCCTTTGCTGGGGAGGTATCCTAGCCTTAGCTGCCTGACCCAGAGATAAAGGCACTTCTCTAGTTCTCTGCTGCTGATGCCCCTACCAAATCTGCTCCTGTTTAGGAGACCAGTAGCCTCCAAGCTGCTAAATGCCGTGGCAGATTCTCCGGCTCCAGAATACCTGCCTATCAGCATCAGCAGCATGTGACACACTTAGTCTCTACCTCCTCACTGCTCTTGGCTCCCTAGACACACTCTTCCTCCTTAATCCCATACCAGCACCTCTCCCTCTTCATCCTCTCCTGCTGGAGCGACGCACTCAGCCTCTCTGCTCTGGTATCATCTCTGGGGACAATGCCTACATGCAGGTCTGCGGTCCAGACCGTACACGCCGTCACGAATGGACTTCAAGGCAGAATTCCAGCAGCTGTCTGAAGTTAATAGGTCTCACATGGAAGATCTGATCTCACTCCTCCCTACCTGCTCATCATCTCAGTAGAGCAAACTCTTCCTTCCAGGCCAGGACCCTAAATGCTTCTCTGATCCATCTTTTCTTTCCAACCAAGAAACATTTGATCCACCAAAAGATTTACTTGGTTCTGCCTCAAAATATACCCCAAATCTGTCTAGCCACACCCTGAATCTGCCTACCCACATCCCAAATCTGTCTAACCACACCCAGAATCTGTCTGGCCACACCCCAAATCTGTCTCCCCATTTGAGCCACCATCAGTCAGTGCTCAGCATCTCGGGTGTTCACCTCTTGCCTGGTCTGCCCCATCTGCCAGCATAGCTGCCAGACAAATGAATGACAGCTGCCAATCCCCCAGAGCCATCACCCGCCAACATCTGCTCCAGAGCTACTTTATGGATTAAGTGCATAAAATCTTGCTATGCAGATTTTGGACTTACAGAGAAAACTGAGGTAAGGCTCCTGGCTGCTGCCTTCCGATACCAGAATCTTTTTTTTTTTTTTAAGATTTATTTATTATAAGTATGTTGTAGCTGTCTTCAGACACCAGAAGAGGGCATTGGATCTCTTTACAGATTGTTGTGAGCCACCATGTGGTTGCTGGGATTTGAACTCAGGACCTTTGGAAGAACAGTCAGTGCTCTTAATCGCTGAGCCATCTCTCCAGCCCATCAATGTCAGAATCTTATAAAGGGATGTTTAGCTACAAGCATGGAGGTGTGTACACCTTACATTAAGAGGATCCAGTGATCTGAGATCATCACCAACCCCATCCAAAACTCTTTCAAGACTAGATCTCAAGTATTGTATCCCGGGCTAGCTTGGAACTCCCACGTAGCCAAGGACGACACTGAATTCTAATCCTCCCGCCTATACTAACACAATAGTGCCATTACAGATGTGTACCATTACCATGCCCTGTTTATAAGTGACTGTGGGCTGGTGACACAGGCCTGAGCGATGCATCCTGGCCAAAGGGGAGTCATTCACACTTTTCCGCCCACGTGAGTCCATGGCTCCGTCATTTCCTAGCAAGAATATAGAATTAATTTTCTACTTTTAACTTTTCATCAGTTCTCCAGTCTACCTTTCCTATGGTCATGGCTTAATCCTCCCAAAATGCAGCCATACATAGCCTTCTCCCACCTGGAAACTCCTCATGGTTCCTCCGAGCTGGTTCCTAACACCGAGGCCTTATATCTGGCAACATCCACGGCCTAACCTGGGTTCACTATAAGAACCCCCAGTACATTAACCTCTATGCCATCTCTCTAGCTACTTCTCTTAGTGTTAAAATAACAGGCATGGTTGTTTTTATGCTGTGGTAGGGACTGAGCCCATGACTTAGTGCATGCTACACAGACACTCTACCAACTCATCTACAGCAATACTCCCTGACTTAAAATACACACACACACACACACACACACACACACACACAAATATATACTAATTGCTGGCCAGGTGTGGTTGCACACATCTTTATCCCAGCACTTGTGAGGTAGAGGCAGGCAGATCTCTGTGAGTTCGAGGCCAACTTGATCTACATACAGAGTGAGTTCTAAGACAGCCAGAGTTACAGAGTGAAACCCTGTCTAAACAAAAAAACAACAGCAAATTATTGTTATTATTTTTATTTTCATAGAAGTTTTGCCTGAATGTATGTCTGTGCATACCCTAACCCTAACCCTAACCCTAATCTGCAGCTCATTGGGGAGCAATTGGGCTGAGGAGATGGCTCCTTGGGTCAGGTGCCTGCTCGGCAAACGTGAGGATCTAGGTTCAGGGCCTCTGCACCAGTGCAGTTTCAGACATGGTAGCCCATGCTTAGAATCCAAGTAGTGGGGGAAGGAGACAGGCAGATCTGGGGTGTCACTGGGGTTGGCTGTTTTGTGGGTTCTCCTTTCTTCCACTCTTCACAAGAGAGGAAGGGGACTGAGAGGAAAGGAGGCAGTGTTATCACTAGACTACTTCCTGCTGATTAGGGGTAAGGTTGATCTTCACCCTGGGATATCTACTGTCTTCTTGTTGTTTATTCTTTGTGAATGACTACTTAACAACCCAGGCCCAGGCCCAACAGGAAATAGCAGCAAACAACAACCCAAAACAACCTTTAAGCATTCATATACCTTCTGAAAAGTCCTCAGAATTCCAAACATCACACAATCACACAAACTATCTGCAGCTGGCACAATCGCTCCTCTGCTAGACCGCAAGGCAAATCATAGTCAGCTGCTGTGGACGACTCGAAGCAGCCCCACAGCCCACACCTGGGATTAAAAGGAAAATGTATTCCTATAACATTTCTATGATTAAAAAAAAAAAAAAACCTGCTGAAATTCCAAAATTCTCACGACACTGGGGGGCTCTCCAGCCAAAATAGCAAGCTCCAGTTTCAGTGAGATCCTGTCTCAAAAAAAAAAAAAAAAAAAAAAAAAAACCAAACCAAACCAAAAAACAACAAACAAACAAACAAACAAACCCCCAAAAAACCCACAAGGTAGAGAGTGATTGAGGAAGACATACCCGATGAATGATGTTGCCTCATGCACAGGGACACACACTGTATTAGGGTCCTCTAGAGGATCAGAACTTACAGAATGAATATATGTATAAATGGGGTTTCTTATAATGGCTAACAGGATGTGGTCCAGCTAGTCTAACAATGGATGTCTACCAACAGAAGGTCCAGGAATCCAGTAGTTATTCAGTTGAAGCTGGATGTCTCAACTGGTCTTCAGTATATGCTGGAATCCTGAATAAACAGACTCTAATGCAGAGAGAGAGAGAGAGAGAGAGAGAGAGAGAGAGAGAGAGAGAGAGAGAGACTGCTTCCCTCTGCCAAGTCCTTTATATAGGCTGCCAGCAGAAGGTATGGCCCAGATTAAAGGTGGATCTTTCCAAAAAAAAAAAAAAAAAAAAAAGGTGGATCTTTCCATCTCAAAGATCCAGACTAAAAGAGCCTCTTCCCATTCCAAGTGATTTAATTAAGAAAAACCCTCCTCGCCGGGCAGTGGTGGCGCACGCCTGTAATCCCAGCACTTGGGAGGCAGAGGCAGGCGGATTTCTGAGTTTGAGGCCAGCCTGGTCTACAGAGTGAGTTCCAGGACAGCGAGGGCTACACAGAGAAACCCTGTCTCAAAAAAAAAAAAAAAAAAAAAAGAAAAAGAAAAAGAAAAACCCTCCTCAGGTGTACCCAGCCACTTGGTACCAGTGCTTAGTTCATCTGGGATGTAGTCAAACTGACAACCAAGACAGCCATCACAGTTTACCCTTTGTCAATTTGACACACACAAATCTCCTTATGTCATTAATTTCCTAATGAAAACAATGACCAGGCCATAATTACATGTAACGTGATGTAGCCATTTCATGAGCAATGGAAAATGCATGATACATTTAACCAGGTCATAATTAGGCCTGGCACCTTGCACAGCAGCAAACACATAATCAATTTTAGAATAGGTGGCAATATCTTTATCTTTTTTTTTTTTTTTTTTTTTTTTTTTTGGTTTTTCGAGACAGGGTTTCTCTGTTTAGTCCTGGCTGTCCTGGAACTCACCCTGTAGACCAGGCTGGCCTCGAACTCAGAAATCCGCCTGCCTCTGCCTCCCAAGTGCAGGGATTACAGGCATGCGCCACCACGCCCGGCTTGGCAATATCTTTTAAACACATTCTTTTTAGTACCTCAAACTTATATATATGATAACCACTGATATTCTCTTAATTGGTGTTAAAGAACTGATGATAAAGGAATCAAGGGGGAAAACACAAATTCTGCATAAGCATGTTCTTAAGATTTTGACAGAAACCCTCATGTCAATTGCAACCCTTGTTTCTATGACAGGTCACATGGCTTTAGCTAGTATCATAACTACCTTCCTCTACTACCCATTCTGTATTGTTTTTCCTAGGGATATGATACTGTTTTTGATCCAATACTTTTCCTGGCAGAGGCAATCCTAGAGGCTTCCATTTATCCTTCACTGGTCAAGGAACCAGTGTAAGAATCTCTATCCCAATTATCCATTCTGGGACTGGAGAAATAACCACAGGGAGGGGGGCTGGAGAGATGGCTCAGTGGTTAAGAGCACCGACTACTCTCCCAAAGGTCCTGAGTTCAAATAGTGGCTCACAACCATCCGTAACAAGATCCAATGCCTCTTCTGGAGTGTCTGAAGATAACTACAGTGTACTTACATGAGATAGATAGATAGATAGATAGATAGATAGATAGATAGATAGATCTAAAAAAAAAAAAAAAAAGAACCACAGGATGTGTTTGAACCTGCTGTGTTGGACTCAAACCAAACTCTATTAATCTCTGACCTCCATAAGCCCCTTTAACTGGAGGACCACAATGTTTCTTGGGGTCTCCCAGAAATCAGCATCAATTCAGAACCAGTGTCCAACAGGCCCTGGAAAGTCTGATTGTTTCCTTTAACCCCAGCAAACAGTTATTCTTGTAAAAGGCGTAGGTCCCTCTGGAGAAGGACTGGAGAAAAGCTGATAGCAAAACTTTCGTGTATTGTATCAAGGTCCTTCCTCAGAGGAACCTGGCTGTTGCTTCATTCAAGGGGTTCTGGTCTGCAAACTGGCTCAAGTCTGGAGACTGGCTCACCAACAGAGATTCCCTTTTGCCATAATCCAATGTAGCCTTTCTTTCTTTCTTTCTTTCTTTCTTTCTTTCTTTCTTTCTTTCTTTCTTTCTTTCGTGCATTTGGGGATTTTTGTGCTTATACAGAACAAAGAAAAATGCAATGAGCTACTCATCTGTTTCATGCCTGGAAACACCATGATTGATTAGCCAGTACCAAAGGTCCAAACAAGTCATGCCATTATAAAAACACTGCCTGTGCTGCCCTTTCTGGAGTAGACCATCCTGGGCATTGTTTTGTCTGTGTTGCCCATTATCTTAACTACGGTCACCTTGCCTGTCACCTTGCTTGACACCTTGCTTTTGGTGATTCACATCAGGAACTCTCATAGGCACTCGAGCACGTGCACACACAAGCAGGCACACACACACACACACACACACACACACTCACAAACAGGCACACACGCAGCCAGTAGCCCATCACTATGTTCTCAGGACTTAGTGTGTCCTCACAAGTAGGTGTAGGGACTGAAGGGTAGAAAGTGGTTTGGCTGACATCTGAGGGTTAATTTTGCAATTAACCAGTGCTTATCTTTCTTGTTGCTGTTGTTTTGGCTGAAAACAAACCAAAACATTCTGAAAAGAAGAGGGGGGGGAGGGAGGGGGAGGCGGGAGGGAAGGCATGCAGGCTGCCACATGTCAGTTAGCATCTCAGCACCTAAACTCATTTCATCTCTGTGACAGAATACCTGAGAAAATAACTTAAAATAGCATTTGTTTGACTCAAGGTTTCAAGTTTCAGTCCAGAGGCCCTTGGCTCCGTTTCTTCTGAGCTCGTGCACGGTGGGCAGAATACAACTGGAAGGGCATGTCGTAAAGCGAAGAGGTTCACCTCAAGGCAGACAGAGAGCAAAAGGTATGGAAGAGGTTAGCAACAAGGTGTACCCTTCACTTCTTTCACACACACACACACTCAGTGTGCACTGTGTGGGTGGTGTGTGCAGTGTGTGCACACACTGCTGTGTGTGTATGTGTGTGTCATAGTGCATGTGCAGAAGCCAGGGGTCAGCACTTTCCCTTTACCCTGTGGGCTCCAGGGATTGACTTCAAGACATTAAATTAGGCTTAAGGACAAGTACCTTTACCTGATAAACCATCTTCCCAGTGCCCTCTTCACTACCTTTAATAAACAGACTACCAACCAATAAATGAGTTCGTCCTTTGAGGAAGGCAGGACCCTCCTGCTCCAGTCACTTCCTATTCAGTGACCACCAAGCCTCTGAGAGACAAGGTTTCAGATTAAACCCACAACGAAGGTCAGTCCCCATTCATACTCAGGCCCTTCTGCCTGGATGTGGCTCTGTGGCAGAGCACATGGCTAGTATCTGAGGACACCAGTCAAGGCTCCTCCTACCTCCCCTCTTAGTCCACCTTCTCCAACCTGAAAACCTGTCTCCTGTCTCTAGCCCTGGGGACCCAGCCAGGTCACCACCAAACATACCATGGACCCAGGCTGGGTCCCTGCTCTGCATTCATCCATCCGGAGGAGGTTTAGACAGAGGCGACACACAGCTTGGCACTAGCTCTTCTTTCTCTTGCCAGGTCCAATTTGTAAGTACAAGAAGCAAAGAAGATATCAATGGCGAAGGTTTATTTTTGCTCATATTTTTATTAATGAACATGGGGGTACAAGCTTATTTCCTATATGACTAGAATTCTTGTGTCCACATCTAAAAACAAACACCTATGATTTCATATTTAGATTTGTTCCTTTTGTTTCAAATCAGACTATTTATCAATAGGAATGTTAAGAAGATTTTAGTTTTTAGAGGAAATTAAATAAGTAGAATGAATAAGCCAGTAAAAAATAATAATAAATCTAAGAAAATATCTGTTATAACTATAGGAATACTTAATGTAGTTAAAAAAGTAACTTGTAAAATAATATCAAATACATGAGTTTTATGACTTCATCGAGATTGTATGTGTCGGGCATGGTGGCACATGCCTGTAATCCCAGCACTTGGGAGGCAGAGGCAGGTGGATTTCTGAGTTCAAGGCCAACCTGATCTACAGAGTGAGTTCCAGGACAGCCAGGGCTACACAGAAAAACCTTGTCTCAAAAAAAAAACCAAACCAAAAAAAAAAAAAAAAAAAAAAGATTGTATGTGCTGGGCTGGAGAGATGGCTCAGCTGTTAAGAGCACTGATTGCTCTTCTGAAGTTCCTAAGTTCAAATCCCAGCAACCACATGGTGGCTCACAACTATCTGTAATGGAATCTGACACTCTCTTCTGGTGTGTCTGAAGACAGCTACAGTGTACTTACATATAAAGAAAGCAGATGTCCTGAGTTCAATTCCCAGCAACCACAATGATGGCTCACAGCAACAATGTACTCATATACATAAAATAAATAATAAATCTTTTTTAAAAAAAGATTGTATGTGTTGTGTATGTGTATGTTGTGTGTTTGTATGTGCGTACTGTGCTGTGTTTGTATGTGTATACTGTGCTGTGTGTATAAGCATGTATGTGTGTCCATTGTGTATATGTTCTGTATGTGTGCATATTTGTGTGCAATGTACGTGTATGTGTGTATATGCTGTATATGTGTATGTCTATATGTGTGTGCATTGTGTGTATGTGCTGTGTGTGCATATGTGTGTGCAATGTACATGTTGAGTGTATATACTGAATATGTGTATGTCTATATGTGTGTGCATTGTGTGTATGTGCACGTGTGTGCAATGTACATGTATGTGTGTATATACTGTATGTGTATATGTCTATGTGCACTGTGTTGTGCTGTATATGTGTGCATCCTCTATGTGTGTACTTTATATGTATCTCTGTGTATTGTGTTGTGTGTATGTATGTGTATATATGTATGTATGTGCTGTATGTGCATGTGCATGCTATGTGTGCATGTACTGTATATGTGTATGTTTCTGTGTGTGTGTGCTGTGTTGTGCTGTGCATGTATCATATGTGCGTGTGTACATGCTGTGTGTGTTCACTGTATGACTGTGTCTGTGTGTGAGCTGTTGTGCTGTGTGTGTGAATGCTCTTTGTATGTTCACTGTATATGTATCTATATATATGTATATGTTGTATGTACATGTGCATGCTATGTGTGCATGCACTGTATATGTGTATCTGTGTGTGTGCTATGTTGTGCTGTGTTTATATATGTCTATATGCTGTATGTATGTGTATGCATGCACTGTATATGTGTATGTTTGTGTTTGTGTGCTGTGTTGTGCTGTGCGTATATGGTATATGCATGTGTGTGTGCATGGTGCATGTGTGTGTGCACTCTTGTGTGCACACTAGAGGAGGTTAATGTCAGGTGTCTTTTTCAATCATTCTCAACCTGTTTTCCCCCTAAAATAGGGCCTAACTAAGTAGACCTAACTGTCTTGGGTCTTACTATGTAGACCAGGCTGACCTTGAACTCACACAGATCTCCTTGTCTCTGGGATTAAAGGTGTGCACCACATGCCCAGCTTCAACCTTTTTTTTTTTTTTGGATTTGGTTTTTTTGAGACAGGGTTTCTCTGTATAGTCCTGGCTGTCCCGGAACTCATTTTGTAGACCAGGCTGGCCTCGAACTCAGAAATCCGCCTGACTCTGCCCAGAGTGCTGGGATCACAGGCGTGCGCCACCACTGCCAGGCTCAACCTTATTTTTTGAAGCAGAGTCTCTAACTGAACCTGGCTGGCTAGCAACTCCCAAGAATCTTCTGTCTCCACCTCCCCTGTGCTGGGTCGTGGTGTACAGGCTGTGCCTTTCCTGTATGAGTATTGCCGATAAAGAACTGAGCCTCCGGCTTATGCAGCGAGGAGTTTAACGGACTCAGCCATTCCCTCCGCCACCTATGCCCTGGCTCCGTCGAGATAATGTTTAGTGTGGAAACAATTACTTGCCTCCCATAAACTGTCCTGTTTTTTACTTTGTAAACTGAAGCCAGTACATGTATGGAATTCTATTGTTCTAATGATCACCATACCCTAATCCTGCTGCAGAAGGCAGCAGGTGGCCTTTCCATCCCTCCCGAGGCAGTCCCCTGTGGACAGGCTCAGCTTTAGGCAGGACCGTGGCGTGGTCCTCCCACGAGGTGCATGTTGCTGCAACCCAGGCTGTTACACGTTCATATCAACATATTAAGTGCTCAGTGCTCTGCCCAGAACAGATCAAAGCCTGTCGAAAAACAGGGCCTCGCTATGTACCCTTGGGTATCCTGGAACTCACTAAGTAGAGCAGATTGACCTGGACCTTGTGTCAACCCTTCTGTCCTGCCTCCTGAGCACCCCCATATCTGCTGGTATGATTTTGGACCTCGAGTCCCCAGAAGCCCTAAAGCTCTCCAGAACACAGCTCCCAAACATGGCTCGCTTCTCTGTTCCCCTCTGACGGTCTTCACCAAGGCCATTCACTTAGAAAGAAATTGCATCCTAAAGCAGACCTCCAACATGAGTTCAGTGGGCAGAAACTCGGGTGGTCACAGAATACTTGGACTCTCTGGGAAACTCCTGGTTAGAAGCGGCAGTCACGTGACCTGCAGAAACGCTGCCCAGCCACACCCACAGATAGCTGAGAGCATCTTTCTGCAGCAGGGCCTCCTTACTTCTGTGACTGTATGACCATCGCTGGTAGCCTTTTAGTGGTAATAGAAAATTTCACATTAATGCTGTAAATTCTGCACCATATTTTGACACCTGCTACATCAGCTGCAAATGCAGGGGGCAAAAACCACAACTGCATAATGAAAAACCATTCATTTTCCCCTTTCTAGTCCCAGCAGGGACAGCAATTGCAAGCTACTCTGCAAACATATGTGATGTTAGGGACATGGAAGGAGAGGCTAGCCCGCATCTCACTGCACAAATCATTGTCCCAAAATAATAATTTAAGGAGAAAGGAGGGTGGGCACCCTTGGGAGAAAGACCTGTAAGATTGGCGAGAGTCCTAGTGTAAAGCGATTGTTTCTAGAACCATCTTGGAGAGGCTCATCCACCTGGGGGTCTGCTCCAGGCGGTACACCCACCAGGTCAACCCTCTGTAGTGAGGGCCATCCCAGCATGGCCCAGCCAGTACCAGACCCCTTGCAGAACGAGGAGCTTGGCAACAGCATCGGCTTTCTGGATGAGTCCGTATTCACCTCAGGCCTTTCCCAAAGGCACCCTCTTCTCCCTCAGCCCCACTGCTACTACTCCCCGGGTGCGCTTCTCAACCCTGCTGTCTGTGACTGTCCCAAAGCCCACAGGGGCCTCCAGTCCCGGACTCTTTTAGCAGGCAGGCCCAGTCCTCTGCCATCCTTCCTGCTTCAGTTCTGGCAAGAGAAAGTCCTCAGTCAGGCCCTCCCCGGACAGATCTCGGAAATGATTAATCTCTCAGATTAAACTGAATGAGCTCAATATAAAAATATTTTTAAAAAACAGTCGGGTCGTTAAAGAGTGACAGATTTAAGCGCCATCTGGGCTCGCTGGTCAGGGTGGCGCGAATTCCATCAAACGGCTGAACGGTGCACGATCTGAGAACCCCATCTGTTTTATCTAACATGCATCCGTCCGACAGTTTGGCCATTTTGATGTTAGAGTTGTTTAAAGAAAACATTATTCTATGAGATATAGAATAATGCTTCCTCTAAACTCCCTGAATGAAAATGTACACTTGATTATCACAATGTCTGACAGACCGGAAGCTCCACTGGACTCTAACAGTGGGCCCAGAGCAATTCGAAACGGACTTCTTTTCACACACGGCTATTCCACCGGTTTATTTTTGTGACCGTTTGGGACCATATGTGGAGATGTTTCTTAGGGTTATCCTGTGAAAGTTCGCTTCAGGTTTTTTGTTTTGTTTTGTTTGTTTTTTGTCTCCACTAAAAACTATATTGACTAAAAGCTATATATATTACAAAAGGGGATTTTTTTCTTTCTACTATTAATCCTTCTTTCTCTGCAGTGTTTCAACTAAAATGTTTATGAAAATATTATTGTGAAAAACACTCATGAAACACCAGGCAGCTTTAGTTATACATGAGAAGCATGGTTTTCCTCTTCTACTCTTTGAACAGAGGAGATCCATCCCTAGCGTCTCTGTTTCTGACCTTGCCCACTTTGGAATGCTTCCCGCCTGCTTAGGCTGTAAAACAGTTTCTAAAAACATCATTTGGATTTCCCTGTGCCCAATAACATGTTTCGGTTTTTGAAATAGTGGCAAAAACAAAAACAAAAAAAACAAAAAACAAAAAAAAAAAAACCAAAAAAACAAAAAAACAAAAAAAAAAACCTCAAAACCAAACAAAAGCGAAAATAAAACAAAACCAGATATATATTGTGGCCACTTCATCTTTAACAAATGGAGAGAAATTATTTTCAAAAGAAATCCAGGAGGGTGAGAAAGGATAGTGTAGCAGGCTAAATGGGACTAATGTACATTATGTACAATTATGAAAATGCCACTAATAGATACTTTTACAAAGAATAAATGTATCTTCTGCATTCAAGACATTTTTGAAGAATCCTATTTTAATTAGACCGTCCTTTAACTGGAAAACACTCTTCCTCTACAATATCATCAATATGGTGATTAGAACTTTGGCCCATAAAATACAGGGAGGCTAATTTTCCTGTTTTACTGTTATTCGGCACATTACAGTATTTTACAAACACATGGATGCTAAGCTGTCATAAAACCAAGACTCGTACAGCTGGACCCAGAAGAGAGACTGCTCGTTATCACCATAGTCGTTATTAATTTTGGTCATCTTTTATAGGTACCGTGCACCTCAGTCTCACAGCTGAAGTCTTTAGAGGTTCACATATCAGATACACACAGGTCACTGGCAATTTTTAAAAAGCTGACACAATACCCATGAGGAACACAGGCATTTATCATTTCTTTACCTTTAAAACCAAGCCAAAAACAAAAAAATAAAAATCAGAGCGAGTGCCCAATACTATGAGTGTGACAGGGCACACTGAAGTCGGCTAGCTTAACAACCACAACTATTACTTGACATTCCCGTAGAATAAGTACTGGGAAACAAAGTGTCAGCCAGCTGTGGTGGCACACACCTCTAGTCCCGTCAGAGGCAGGGGCAGAGGCAGAGGCAGGGGGATTTCTGTGAGTTCATAGTGAGTTTCAGAACAGTCACAGCACAGAGAGACCCTGTGGCAATGGCCCCCAACCTGGAAAAAAAAATGTTCTTTCTCCAAATCCTCTTCATTTGATTAAATAAAGAAGCACAATTTTATGTATTATTTTTTAAATGGCATTTCACAGACAGATTTGGAGTACCCACCTCAGGGCATCACAGTGATCCCAGAGAAATATATCTCCGCAGCTGACAGATTGTTTTTTGTTTGTTTTTTTTAAAGGAAAAGCAAACAGTAAAATGGCTCAGAAACTTTATTTCCGCAAAAGCTACTCTGGCCAGTCCAGAATTCTGGAAACACACCAGAACTCTTGTCTAGGGCAACTGGCCCCGGAACCTCGGCGGCATCTAGCTCATATCTAGGACATTGATTTATCGTAAATGCCAGTGGCCAAGAGTTACAATCCATTTAGGTCACTTAACCAAAGCAAATGCTGGGACCGTTGGCTTTTTCTTTCCCCTCTAAGTTTGAAAACTAAATCAGAAAGGGCTTTGGAAGGCCCAACGCTATTTACGGCATCCCCGAAGCCTGAACTTGCGTTGCTTATTAAAGTTTCTTTACATTTGTGGGTTTCACCCTGTGTCACCTGCAATAAAAGAAACGAGCTCCGTCATGCTCCAGGCTCCGTCCCCGCTTTCCTACCCTATTCAGGCCTGCAATGCTCTGTGGTTTGGCTTCAGTGAAAATGGAGCCGGTTAGGTTGTCACTGAGAGGTGCCAGCTGGCTTCTGCACAAAGGTGACAAGCTTTCTTTGTTGCTAATCCTTTTGGCGTTCTTAGTGTCCCTAAGTCACACAGACACGCACCAGGCATTTCCATCAGGTGGACACAGTGTCGATGCCGGCAGCATGGTGTCTACGCCCCTAGACGGGTCGTCACACAGCCTGGCACGCTCTCTCGGTGGGCACGTGGGAAAAGAGGCCAGCTACACTTGAACACGAGCTGCTTCTGGGGCCCAGCGGTGCAATGTGAGGCCACACTCGGCCATGGGATGCAGGGTGGCCAGCCATGTAGGCTGCGGGAAAGAACGACACACCGTGACGATTCAGGAGAGCCACCCCAGTCATTCTTTGTGGCTCAGGTAAAATGCCCCTAACCGTGCCACGCTTCTCAAGGGCGCCATCAGGGAAGTGGTATGATTTACACCCATTCGTGCGGTCGGGACCCAATGATGTCCGTTTGCTCCAGTTTCGCACATTGTTCAATCAGTGCTGCGTATTTTTAGGGCTCAAGGAGTAGAAGAAAATATTTTCCCTTGGGGTTCTGCCTAAATAATACTATGTGAGCTAAGAAAAGGGGAGAGCTAGCGTGTCCTTGACAGATAATTTGTATTTCAGTATACTTGAGTAATTTTATGGAGCCTAGTTCTAAAGAAAATGCTTGCTATCCTGTGTGTTGCCCAACATATTTTTCTTTGTACCTACAGGGTACCATCCCAGGTCTTAGTACTATATTTGAAGTCTCTGAACAGCTGCCTATTGAGACATAAAAATAAGCAATGAGTCCAACAAATGAACAAAGAAACACTCCCTGAACCTGAGGGGGAAAAAATCTTAACAGCGTCTCCGTAGCCCTTACCGAAATCCTGTATGTGGGGCCAAGAGTTTATAAATGTACTGCACTTTACAAATTATTAAATCAGATGGAAGCATTACCCACCCATCAGGATGTCCAAATAAATCTGTATTTCAAAATGAGATGGCTTGTCAAATTTGTTATTAGCAATACAGACAACAAAAAAGTAGGCCTGTTCTTTAGAAACCTTTATCTTATTATGACTGTTGTCTGGAAAAGACAATGGTTTTAATGAACTGGACACATACATCTATTTCTGTAATGTGAAAATGAAATAAAATAGAATGCCACAGCTAATCTAATTCTGTGGTCCCAGTAATTCTAAAGACAGTAGAGAAAGTTGGAAATTATTTTGGCTCAAGAGAATTGATATTTAAAAAAAAATTTTTTTAAAGTACTTTAATAAGAGTCCACATCGGGCTTCTAAAAAACTGAACGCTAACATCTAGGCAAGCTCCGGGAAATCATGTAGCACAAATACATCTATCTGTCTTGGGGTGGGTATCCACACCCAAAACTTCTGAAACGTGTGGACCTTTAGGAAACACAACCAGAACAAAATGCTTTTAGAGGAACAAAACCGCAAGAGAGGTCAGGGAGCCACGCAGACCAGCAAAGCCCTTCTTCCCAATTTGGGGTCATTCTCCCCTGGCACTGATTGGTCTCCCAATAAATTCCACACTAGCTCCTCCCCTCAGCTGCCTGGAGACACTTGAACGGCCTCCTTGCTCCACAAAAGTTTAGCTTGCTGATTGGGCCTGAAACAAAGGGAAGACAGCGGGGGCGCCGTTTATAAGGGGCAGGGGAGGCTGCCGGGCTATTGTGCTTCCGCGGCATCCACAAGCTGTCAATTCTATTTTAACATCGTTAATAAGACTGTTAACACGTCAGACTTTGTTTTAGAGACCCTGAAAACACCAACAAACTATTAAACAACCCACCTGAAATAAAATAGTATCCACTTAGAAGACCCGAAATCATACTGAGGAAAAAATTCCTTAAAATGGGAAGGCCAAAGGGAGTTGAAAGGAGAGTTGTGACTGAAAATGCGTACAAAGGCCTCGGATCCCAGGGCCTTTATTTATTATTTTGATCATGTTGTCTTTGGGTTGCAGGTGTTCAGAATCAAGAAGTTATATCAAAATGAAACGACTCTGAAGTGCATACGCAGAACAGGATGACAGGTTTGATAGACAATTTAAAATGAATATTTGGCCTGACATTAAGAAGAGTTACTTCTGCAAAACAGGGCGGGGGGGGGGGAGGGCGCAGGGGGGAATCTTTTGATCTGAGACTTAAAGAATTAGGAAGCAATCTACCGGAGAAGAGAAGTTCCGAATCCATGATCACTCACTCCACTAATACAAAACAAAGAACAACAAAACAAAACAACAACAACAACAAAAACCCTCTTTTTTCTCAACTTAAAGAATTAATACTATCAAACAAAATTAAATATTTATGCCTTTAATTAGGAAATCCATGTTGATAATCAACATTTAACAATAAAATACCATTAAAGGAGAAATTGCTTCATTTGAATTTTGTTGTGGAAACAAATATTTTATTAATTTTTTTCTATTCAACTTCTTATTGGATCGTCTAGTAAGTAGACTTATAATTGATAGTAAACTATCACCTCATTTAATGTAAAAAAGAAAAAACAAAAGAAGCAAAAACTACCTCAAAAACCCACAATGCATTGCAAGAAATTTGTAACACTAAATATGTGAAGTCCAAAGTCTGCGGAGAAGCTTTCCCAGGTGCCCTTAAGGTATTGATTTTCCAACCAGCGTTAACACAGCATAATATACAGTTATACGTATGTGTTAATTTTATATAGTCTTGCCAGAGATTTAAAGCAACGATTGTTTAATACTCTTGCCAGCACTGGAGAGGAAAATTAAAAACATCATTTTTTTTAAAATGAGAAATTCCAGATCAAGTCACATAGAAAGGTTATGTAGCTTTTAGAAAGAGTGTTTGAAAAAAAAAATTTTAGGAATATTTAAATATTTGAACTGTCGAGTATAGCTGTTGGTAGGTGGCCAGTGGTGGGGTATGCCTGGTGGAGACTGAATGAAAAGCGGAGAGAGATTGTTCACAAAGATGTTAATGAGAGAACACAGGAGTATAAATGCAAGGGTGAATTCAGAGGCCACTCCAAAAGCAGTCCCGGATCACACACAATTTGGTGATTGTATTTCCCACAGGTCAGAGGACCAATGAGCAGACCCCGATACAAGGCTTGGGGATTCGTGTGACATTGTGAAGCATCATCACCACATATTTTTTTAGAAGTGGAAACTGAGGCAGTTGCCCCGAAGGAGGCCCCAGGGGGAAAATAATATTTAGCTACCACTATTCCACTGCCTTTTCCAAACACAATGCTGGCCTTGTTTCTCCGGCCTCCTACGGGCTTTCACGGTTTAGATACACACATTTCAATCGGAGTATTTCAGTTGCTATAACAACTTCATAAAATTGTCCCTTTTAATCACATCCTTTTAAAAGCTGGACGTTTCGGTGGAGCGCCTCAATTTATTCCGCGGCTACCTGCCTCGCGAGGAGCCTGGGATTCGCTTCTTTCTCTCAAACACCTGTAAATAACGGCGGTCTCTCCTCCCTCTCCGCAGGCCAGAGAGATTCTTTTAACAGTGTGTTTGTACATGGCCTTATTATCAAGTTTTTAAACCCAGGTGACAGTGGCCAGAACCGGTTCCCGGGGCTCACAGGGGAGAGGCACGGCTGCTGCGTGCGCAGGCCTATGCAGTAGGCCCTGCCCGACAGCTGTATACCCCAGTATCAATTATTTATACCACCAAACAGGTTTTTGAGAGAATGCTGGCAGTTTTAATTGGCTTCTGGTGACTTCGTGGGCACAGTACCTTTAAAATATTACCTACCTTTAGATAGGGAAATAAAACCATCATAACAGGTAACTGATTCAGCCTGGTGCATGAATTTTTAAATTATCCTGAGATGTTTGGGACAAGGCCAATCAAGAAGAAAGCACAGTAGCCCTGGTGTAGGAAAGAAACAACTTTCACCAACATCAACAACCAATACAATGGGAAACAGGACACCAGCAACAAGGCAAACAGGGGGTGTTAAAAAAAAATCCAAGTCAGGCTCTTTGCATATGTAGTGAAACCTAAGGCCTCCCAGCAAGCACCGAAATGCACAGATAAGACAAAGGGCCTTGCTGGGCCTTCTCGGGTCACAATTCGAGGTTAAACACAGCAGATGGGAGAACCAGAGAGTCCACTTCACGGAACTTTAGGACCCTCCAGTATAAAAATCAGTTAGGGTGTCCAAGGTTACTTCGAATTTCTAGTTGCACATACGTGTGTGTGTGTGTGTGTGTGTGTGTGTGTGTGTGTGTAGTGCAATAAGAGGAGGGGGAAAGATCCAATATAACCCCATCTGCCAAAATTAAAATGCAAGGTAGACAGCATGCAACAATGTAAATACCGGTTGTATTTAGGACCCCCAAACAACAGCCTTGATATAAAAAGTTAGAACTTTTACTTCAAAAAAATACTGGTGACTTTTTTTTTTTTTTTTTTTTTTTTGTGGCCACTGAGGGGGGATCTCTTTTAATTATGTCAAAAGCAAAGAGAAGAGGGTAGGCTCTTTACCTTTGAATACCAAATGAGGGAACGGCCGCATCAAAGGCTTCCCTTGATCTGTTTTGCCTGAAAAATTAATAGGCTTCACCAAATCCTTTGCATTATAAGCTCAAATTCCCAAAGAAGAAGCTGGGGTGACACCCACAGTCCCAGGGACAAAATGCAGCCAGGAAGAGGGGCTTGGCATTGGTGGTGGTGGTGGGAGCGGGGAAGGGAGATGGTATTTGATTTTTGGGAAGGGTTTTTTCTTTTTTCTTTTTCTTTTGTCAGCAAGGTGGATAAGACCTTCATCTGAAACTCCTCCAGGGTTAACCCTCACCCATGTTTTCCTCCTACCTTCCCTCCGCTGGCCTCTTCCCTCTGCTTCCTGTAGCAGACGCTGGTGGCTGGGGCAGGGTGGAAAGGCCTGGCCACCTAACTGCAGCAGTTGAAAGTCTGGAGGGTGCGCCCACAGAAGGAGGCCCAGGGAAAAGCCAACTCAGCGTTTCAGAGGTCCTGGCATCTAATCTGCCTTTCTCTCCTCTCCTGCAAAGGGGAGGCAGGACTATGACTTTGAAAGGGAAAGTTTTGGGGTGTCTGGGAGGACTTCTTTAGTTCACACTCTGGCAGCAGGGTGGCCCCCAAAGGTGGATATTTGTCTCCCTCTCTTAAAGAAATCCCACGGTAATCTCATTTCAGGAGCACATGGCTGGCTGCTGAAGTGGTGGGCACTGGAAAGTGAGATTGGGTTGGGGGGTGGGGCAGCCACTGTCCAGGCTTCTGCCTCCACTTCAAACTGCATCCCAGGATGTCTCGGTGGCCACACTGGGATGGGAGGAACAGGAGGGTCCAGAGATATCCCATTACCAAGGGACAGGGAAGAGCTAGCAGGTCACAGATTTGACAGTGGGGGGAAAAGGTCAAGAGGAAGGCAGAAGGAAGTGTGGGAGACCTCGCTAAACACCTCTCTACGCAGAGGGGCTGGAGAGACCGTGCTAAGACTGCTATTTACAGATGAATGGAAGCAGAGCTCCTCAATGCACTCGGTGACAAACCTTAATTGCTCAAAACAAAGCAAGTTTCCAAGGACCTAGTGCTTCGGAGGAGGCCCCATCTTTGCTTGTAACTCTCTCTCGGCATAAAGCTCTATGTCCAATATTTCCATTAAAAAATAAACGAAAGCAAGTCGTGACATCTATGGCAATCTGTTTCGAAGGGTTTAATTTCTTCCCACCTTCCGGGACAACAATCCATTTATTTTACCGTCTTTATGGAGAGGAGAGGAGAGAAAAACCTATGTCTTACTTCTTAAAAGGTAGCTCGAAATCTGAAATTCAAAGAATAACATTACTAAGCAATTACCTGGGAAACTCTAGAAGGCCTTCTGAGAAAGCTATCAAAAGACAATATTTGTCGAGAATTCAAGCACTAATGGCCCTGACACAGCAAAACCATTGTGTTTCCCCCAACTTTTCTTTGCTCCATACAGCTGTGTTTTCACAGATGTCAAGCCATGTGTCTCCACCAAAAGGTTTAGCCCTCCCTTCAGAAGCGAATGCGGATCAAAGGTTCCAGCGCAGAAATACAAGCTCCCTTCCCCTCTGGAACATGTTTTTATTTTTCCGCAGTGGCTGCAAACCAGAATTCCCATCTGCTGTCCTGCGGCACCCAGGTTAACCTTACCAGTGGGGCTCAGAGCACTGTTATCTCAGCTAAGAAGGGCACAGATGAAGCGTGCCCGTGCGAGCCCCTCCCCAAGATGTCCACTCAGTTCAGAGAGGATCGAACCAGGCAGGAGCTGAGTCCATCTTAGGTGGCGTTAGAAATTCATTATTTCCTTCCTGTTCCAGCAGAACAGATTTATGAAGTTAAGATCGGGTTTTTGTATGATGCACACACAACTTGTAGAAAGAACACGAGATTTCCTTTCTCCCCCTACTCCAACAAAACACAAGAACATGCAGATGATGCTTGGCTCATTTAAACTTGTCTAACAATAGACCTGATAAAATAGTATTAATCTCTAGTAGGTTACATTGTATTTTACCAAGCTGTAGATCTGAAGGGAAGTGTTTTTAGATACCTCCTCTGACATGCTAATCTCTTTTAATATCTCCCTCACCCTCACTTCCTATTCTTTCCACTGAGAATATCTCTGAAATGACTAGAAGAGAAATAAGTAAGTTTCTCTACTGCAAAGATGGGCTCGCTGCTGCAGAAGCATTCGCTCAAGGGAAGAGCAAGCATGCATTATGAGCAGCTGACAGTTTTAAGACCTTTGAAGGTGTTTTTGCCAGGTTCTTAAGCTCTCTCAGTATCAGGTGTAATGAGTCAGAAAGAGGCATGTATCTGTCTGTCTAGATCTCTGTAGACCATCGAGAGTGGAAAGATACAAAGCTTTGGCCAGTCAGTCTCTGGAGAGTTTACAGGCGCTAAAGTGGAAAGTGTCCTGGACTGGTCTGAACACCAGTGTGTGAGTGCCATCTAGTGGTCACTGCGCTTACTGTACAGAAACATAAGGCTCCCAAGCCCATCTCCTCAAGTTGATCTGATTCCAGCATTCCCAACCCTCCTGTCCACTCATGGCAGCATTTGTTGCCCTCGTTACAAAATGAACTTAAAGAAAAAAAAACACGAAGAGCTTCAGAAATAAAAAGTAGGAAGTGGGATGGGGCCGAAAATGGCTTCTAACTAGAAAAAGCAACAACACAGTATCTGATTCTCAACACTGAAGCTGCTTGCTTACAAGCCCCACAGAGAAGGGTAAAGAGGCCACTTCTACTAAGGAATTACTTTGACCATATCTGAAGGACAGAACCCATGAAAATGGAGTCCTGCCATTCATACCTGCCCTTCTGATGTCAGCTGATCAACTTTCCTGAGGAAAAAAGCTCCCTGACTAGGCAGACCTCGTTGAGTCCTCTACATGTTACTGCACACTCTAGGGATGTGAAGCCTTCCTTGCAGCTGGACAAGTTAGCCGTTTCTCCTGCTCCAGCTTCCTGGACTGTGATGTAAGCTCCACAGCAGACCAGCCTACCGATATGCCTTGTCCTGGGATGATAAGACCCTCTCACCCAGCTTTGAGTGTGACCTTCAGTGACCTAGACAGCAGCCTGTTATTCTCACTGGTAGCAGGTGGTCCCAGAGCCCCACCCCCACCCCCCAGCTACTAGAACCCACTGTTCTGTCTCCATTTTAAAGACACCTGGACCAGCATAGTCAGGACAGAAACAAAATGCAACACTGTTGCTCTGGGCCACTCCCATGAGATCACAAACCCAATGAGGAGGAGCGCAGTTGTTGTAACAAACTAACTAGCCTTTGTTTCTGAAAAAGACATGGGCCTGAATCGGGTTCAGTTCCCACAAATCCTCATTCATAAGTCCTTTCCCTAAGCTGGCCTCAGTGGGAAAGGAGCAGTGTCATCGCTAAGTGCTGACTCCCAGGCAACCCAGAAGGACCAGGGCTCAGCACAGATTCATTGGCTGACAGAAAGGAAGATGATGCCAAGAGTCATTCAAGACCTAGGGTGCCTGATGGATCAGTGATCTTCAGTGATCTTCAGCTCTATGTACCCCCAGTTCTCCGCTTTCAAGGAATGGGGCATGTGGCAGAGCTCAGGTGAAGGCTCATTTCTGAAGAAAGAGGACCAGGAGCCAGGAGTAGCTTCTCATCAATGTGACCTTGGCTGAATTTAATTTCTTTTCCTTTGGGGGGGGCAGCTATATGACCCAGGCTTCATGCAACATGAGTATATGCTGCCTTAGCCTCCAAAGTATTGAGATTATAGGTGTATACCACCATGCTGGGCCCTAAAATACTACGTAATCCTAAAATGGCAGCGTGTCATCCCTGGTTCATCCCTGGTAGAGAGGGAGTTGTTTGCTGTGCCCATTCAGGTCCACCTGGTGCCCCACACGCACCAGTCAATAACATACACTTAACACACGGACTTTAGAGCCTTCTAAATGACCAATTACACCACCGTGAAAAACCAGACCCTAGTGGAAGAGACACTTCAAAGGCCGAAGGGTTGGGCTGGACAGGCCCTGGAGTGGTGGGATGGCAAAGCCTCCAAGTCCCAGGGTCTCTTCTTATAATAGTTTCTAGCTCAGACCCATTTGGGTGCAACATACCAGCACAGGCAAGCTTCCCTCCGCTACTGCTTAGGTCTGGAGAGCAAACACTTTGAGGGCACTGTCTGTTCCCAAGAGTAGAGTCAGGGAAGCCCCAGAGGTATTCTGCTAAGTAAGGCATCTTGTAACTTTGCCTGCATCTGGATGCAGCCAGACAATGCCTGACTGAGGAGATGGGGGTCAGAAGGACTCTGTGGCTCAGAAGGATTGAGTAGGCTCTTGATGGGGAAGCCCAAACACCCAACTTACATCAGAACTACACTGTGAGCAAAGGGGACAGACCCCAGATTGAACTGTACCTCCACCCATGCCTTTTTTTTTTAAGAACTATTTATTTATTTTATGTGTATGAGTACACTGTAGCTGTCCTCAAACACACCAGAAGAGGGCATCAGATCCCATTACAGATGGTTGTGAGCTACCATGTGGTTCCTGGGAATTAAACTCAGGAACTCTGGAAGAACAGTCAGTGCTCTTAACCACTGAGCCATCTCTTCAGTCCTCCATCCATGCCTTAGTGATGATAATAAGCCTTTTTTTTTTTTTTTTTTTTTTTTTTTTTGGTTTTTCGAGACAGGGTTTCTCTGTGTGGTCCTGGCTGTCCTGGAACTCACTCTGTAGACCAGGCTGAATAAGCCATTTTTTTAAGTCATCATATTTGGGAATCTTTTGACCACAGCCCCCAGACACATCCTAGTTTATCAGTATGAATGAATTGGGTGCTTCTAGCTTATATGCTTAGCCTTGCCATGGTGAGATTCCCAAGGTAGATTAAACACACACACACACCACAAATACACAACCACACACATGCACAGAAAGAGAGAGAGAGAGAGAGAGAGAGAGAGAGAGAGAGAGAGAGACTAAAACTAGCCGGAGTTGGTACTGTGATATATGCCTGTAACTTCACAACCCAAGAGTCAGAGGGTCAAGAGTTCAAGACAAGCTGAGCTGCAGAGCAAGTTGGGAGCCGGTAACTCGGCAACTCGGCAACTCGGCAACTCGGCAACTCGGCAACTCGGCGGGCAAAAGCAAGGCTTGGGAGAAGACCCAGCAGGCAGGAGTGTCGCTTGCACTTTCAGGGACTAGAGTTCAAGTCCAAGCACCTATTTGTGTAAAATACCTTCATACGCAGAAGATAATAAATAAATCTTTAAAAATATGTGTTCACGGGGCTGGAGAGATGGCTTAGGGGTTAAGAGCACCGACTGCTCTTCCAGAGGTCCTGAGTTCAATTCCCAACAACCACATGGTGGCTCACAACCATCTTTAATGGGATCCGATGCCCTCTTACGGGGTATCTGAAGACCAACTATAGTGTGTACTCATGCATAAAATAAATAAATAAATCTTTTAAAAAAAAAGTGTGTGTGTCCCTGTAATCATGGGGGCTTATTTGGCTGCTCGGCTACCGTGCATGAGAAGTGTCTGATTATTTTCTTCTTTGTCTCATCTTAGCTCTATTTTCCTCTGGGTTAGTGTTTATTTATTTCTGCTTTTCTTTGGAAGGGGTGTGTGCATGTGCATACAAAGGCCAGAGAACAACCTGAGACATCATTCCTTAGGAGCCATTCAGCTCTTAGAGGTGCAGGAGACAGGGTCTCTCATCGGCGTGAAGCCTGCCAGGGAGACAAGGGTGGCTGGTAAGCCAACTCCAGGAATCTGCCAGTCTTCCTTCCCCAGGCTGGGGTGACACTGGTGTACCACTACTGCTGGCTTTTTTCTAAACATGACTTCTGGGGATGAAACCAGGGTAGAACATAAGCCTTCATCCACTCCACTATCTTCCCAACACTCTTTTGTGTTGCTTTATTTTGTTTTATTTTACTTTTTTCCTTTTATTTTTATTTCTCTGGGTATGGGGGTCTTGCCTATGTGAACATCTCTGTATCACATGAATGCAGTGCCCATGGAAACCAGAATAGGGCATCAGATGCCCTGCGATTGGAGTCACAGACAGTTGTGAGCCACCATGTGGGTGCTGGGAACTGAATCTGAGTCCTCTGGAAGAGTAGCAAGTATTCTTAATAGCTGAGCCATCTCTCCATCACTGTTTAGTTCACCGTGACAAGACCAGCAAAGAAGTGCCAGTACCCCCAGGGAGATACACACAACAAGATGCTGACCTAGGAATTAACAGCAAGTGGGTAGCTGGGATCCAGCCCCTGTGGTCTTACGTTCCCCTGCTCTGCTGCATCAGTTTCCCCAGACAGTGCTCTTTATTCCAGGTGTCAGACTCAGAACAGAGGCTGCTTAGCTCGTGGCTGCTTATCCTCGCTCTTCAGAGAAAGGTGAGTGCACAGGCTGACTGTTAACTCAAAGGTACTTAAGGCATCAAAGGTCTCAGGTCCTATCTCTGGTTCCATAGAAATAAGGGTTTAACAGCCATCACAACACTCTCATTTCAGAACACCTGCATCCCATTCCGGAACACCTGTATCACATTCCGGAACACCTGCATTCCTTTCTGGTACCCCTGTATCCCACCCCAAAACACATACATCCCATTATGGAACACCTGCATCCTTTTCTGGAATACTGACACCCTCTCTTCTGGAACACCTACATCCTTTTCTGGAATGCTGACACCCTCTTCTGGAACACCTACATCCTTTTCTGGAATGCTGACACCCTCTTCTGGAACACCTACATCCTTTTCTGGAACACTGACACCCTCTTCTGGAACACCTACATCCTTTTCTGGAACACTGACACCCTCTTCTGGAACACCTACATCCTTTTCTGGAACACTGACACCCTCTTCTGGAACACCTACATCCTTTTCTGGAACACTGACACCCTCTTCTGGAACACCTGCATCCTTTTCTGGAACACTGACACCCTCTTCTGGAACACCTACATCCTTTTCTGGAACACTGACACCCTCTTCTGGAACACCTACATCCTTTTCTGGAACACTGACACCCTCTTCTGGAACACCTACATCCTTTTCTGGAGCACTGGCACCCTCTTCTGGAACACCTACATCCTTTTCTGGAACACTGACACCCTCTTCTGGAACACCTACATCCTTTTCTGGAACACTGACACCCTCTTCTGGAACACCTACATCCTTTTCTGGAACACTGGCACCCTCTTCTGGAACACCTACATCCTTTTCTGGAACACTGACACCCTCTTCTGGAACACCTACAACCTTTTCTGGAACACTGACACCCTCTTCTGGAACACCTACATCCTTTTCTGGAACACTGACACCCTCTTCTGGAACACCTACATCCTTTTCTGGAACACTGACACCCTCTTCTGGAACACCTACATCCTTTTCTGGAACACTGACACCCTCTTCTGGAACACCTACATCCTTTTCTGGAACACTGACACCCTCTTCTGGAACACCTACATCCTTTTCTGGAACACTGGCACCCTCTTCTGGAACACCTACATCCTTTTCTGGAACACTGACACCCTCTTCTGGAACACCTACAACCTTTTCTGGAACACTGACACCCTCTTCTGGAACACCTACATCCTTTTCTGGAACACTGACACCCTCTTCTGGAACACCTACATCCTTTTCTGGAACACTGACACCCTCTTCTGGAACACCTACATCCTTTTCTGGAGCACTGGCACCCTCTTCTGGAACACCTACATCCTTTTCTGGAACACTGACACCCTCTCTTCTGGAACACCTACATCCTTTTCTGGAACGCTGACACCCTCTTCTGGAACACCTACATCCTTTTCTGGAACACTGACACCCTCTTCTGGAACACCTACATCCTTTTCTGGAACACTGACACCCTCTTCTGGAACACCTACATCCTTTTCTGGAACACTGACACCCTCTTCTGGAACACCTACATCCTTTTCTGGAACGCTGACACCCTCTTCTGGAACACCTACATCCTTTTCTGGAACGCTGACACCCTTTTCTGGAACACTGACACCCTCTTCTGGAACA
This sequence comes from Apodemus agrarius, assembly GCA_964023405.1. NCBI lineage: Eukaryota > Metazoa > Chordata > Mammalia > Rodentia > Muridae > Apodemus > Apodemus agrarius. The sequence continues at coordinate 2,725,003 of OZ030013.1, forward strand.
CTGGCACCCTCTTCTGGAACACCTACATCCTTTTCTGGAACACTGACACCCTCTTCTGGAACACTGACACCCTCTTCTGGAACACTGACACCCTCTTCTGGAACACCTACATCCTTTTCTGGAACGCTGACACCCTCTTCTGGAACACCTACATCCTTTTCTGGAACGCTGACACCCTTTTCTGGAACACTGACACCCTCTTCTGGAACACTGGCACCCTCTTCTGGAACACCTACATCCTTTTCTGGAACACTGACACCCTCTTCTGGAACACTGACACCCTCTTCTGGAACACTGACACCCTCTTCTGGAACACCTACATCCTTTTCTGGAACGCTGACACCCTCTTCTGGAACACTGACACCCTCTTCTGGAACACTGACACCCTCTTCTGGAACACTGACACCCTCTTCTGGAACACCTACAGGTACTTCCAGTTGCCTTTAGTGGTATCTAAAACCCTGATCTACAATCCAAGTCTCCTCACAGCCTGGTCCCATGAATGTCCCCTCTCATCATCCCTTTAAACCAACCGTTTCTCTGTGATGTGGATTTCCTCTCTCAACAGCTGTCCAGTTCCTGTCCCACCCCCCAGGGACACTTCTGCTGCAAGCATGTGAAAATCTACTCATCCTGGAAGGATTACAGTCTTGTGTTGTTTCGTGGGTATATACTCTAAGACATTAGCTACTCTGTTGTGCAAAAACTCACACTAATACAACTTCAATTACTACAATGTTCCTCGGAGATTTGACTTAGAGACTACCATTGTATGTGCTGCCCACAGTTGACAGACCCTCATCCTGTAAACCCATGAATATTTACTGAACCCACGTTCATGACTACAACTCTTTCTGTATTAGTCAGAGTTCTCTAGAGTCACAGAATGTATGGGTAGTCGCTGTATAGTTAGGGAATTTGTCAATGACTTACAGCTCATAGTCCAACTCTCAACAATGGTCAGCAGCAGCTGTGGATGGAAGTCAAGGATCCAGCAGTTGTTCAGTCCCACAAGGCAAGCAGGCAAGGAAGAGTGAGTGAGTCTTCTTCCAATGTCCTTACGTAGGTCTCCAGCAGAGGGTGTGGCCCAGATTAAAGGCATGTGCCACTGTGCCTTTAATCCCAGATGACCTTGAACTCAGAGATCTCCTTGCCTTAATCTTCTAGAATTTATAGCCACTATGCTTCAAGATCTCCATGCCAAGATCCAGGTCAAAAACTTGATTCTCTGAGCCTCCAGATTAGGATCATAGACGAGCCTTCCAATTCTTGATTGTAGTTCATTCCAGATATAGTCAAGTTGACAACCAGAAATAGCCACTACACTTTCCATGTTCCAATCAGTCACAAGGGTGGCCAACACCATGCTTCTGCTTACGGAGAAGTCATCATTTGGATGTGACTGATTTATACAGAGAAGCATGTTTTAAGGGCAGCCCTGTAAGTGGTCTCATTCACATGTGTGGAGGGACATGAAGGCAGATGTGTGGTACAGGTGACATTGCTAAGATGCTTAGAACCCTCCCCCATCCACTCCTGCCTGCCCTGCATCCCTCTCCCCCTCATGTACCCTACCCACCCTGCATCCCCTCTTTACCTCATTCTCTCCAGTACACCCCTCTTTCCACCTCCTCCACCCATGCTGTTACACCCTTTTCTATTTATCTACTGTGTCTACTCTGTAGCTTCCTCATCTAAGGATGGTGGCTGTTGGCAGGGCTGGAATCCCAGGTCTTGCCAGACAGGTCTACACTTTAGTAGAGTACTTCCTTTCTGCTCTGAATGCTCTGAAAGTCGCACAAGCCAGGCCAAGCAGAAGCCAGACACAGGGGTCCAGTCTCTCACAGACATAGTTGGCTTCTGACACCCTAAAATCCACTCTGCCTCTTGAAGAATGGCTGCATCCATACATAGTTCCGAGTCTGCTGGGATTACCTGCAATGTGCCCAGATCTGTGGTTTATTTGGGACACAGAGGCAGGTTCTGTGAGTTCGAGGCCAACCTGGTCTACAGAGTACATTTCAGGATAGTCAGGGCTATACAGAGAGACCCTGTCTTGTAAAACCAATCAACCAAACAACAAACAAACATTTTTCCACCTTGTTCACATGCTGTACACCAGGGCAAGTGCTGGACTTTCAAACAGGTACAAAAGTAACCCTACTCTCTAAGAGGTTTAATAACATTTTAATCACTTGTTAACATATGTATAACTCTATGGGGGTTTTGTTGGTTGACTGGCTGGTTTGTTGGTTAGTTGGTTGGTGTGAGACAGAGACTCATGATGTTGTCCAGGCTAGCTTGGGCTTTATGGAAATCCTTTGTCTCTTCCTCTAAGGACTGTAATTACTGATATGTGCCGCCATATCTAGTTCAAGAGACAGCAGAGGGTTCAAAGGATCCCCCACAAGCAAAGCAGAATATAGGTGCTGCCTTGGCAGCTGTCATCCAGTGTAAGGGGTGGGAGATTGCTAAGTTCTCAAAGAGAAAGGGACACTGGGTTAGCTGATCTCACTACACCCAAAGTGGAAGGGGCTCAAGAGGCAGAAGAAACAGAGCAAACCACGGCAAAGAGAGAGAACCTAGAGGTGGCTGACTCTTCATGCAACAGCAGTCAGGAAGATGGGATGGAATAGAAAATCTGGAAAAACAACCTGGGGTCCAAATTTAAAGGACACTATACAGTCATGAAGGGTTTTCTCGTGTGTGTGTGTGTGTGTGTGTGTGTGTGTGTGTGTACGTACACATGATATGTGGAGTCCAGAGTACAACTTGTGGGAGCTGGTTCTCTCCTGGGATCAAACTCATGTTGTCAGGCTTGGCAGAGAGTACCTTTACCCACTAAGCCACTTCACTGCCCCAGGATATGCCAATGTGACGATAGTTTCTATGTTGCTAGGCAAGGAGAGTCTCCCTAGACTAACACCTGAGACTGCTACTGTTGCCTTCTATTGCTTCTCTGTTGCATAAAGAATCGTGTAATGTTCAGAAACAGTGTTTCAAATTGTTTCTGCCCTCCTACCTTCTGTGGCAAATTCGCAAAATCTCCCAAAGAAACTTCCTCCACTGTTCCGCCAGCTAGCTTTTCTACCCTCCGGACACCAGTTTTCAGGATGCTCCAGGTCCTCATAGGCTGCACTTGGCCCATCACACTGGTTAATAGTATTTTAGTTAAAGCTGATCTCCATGCGTTATTGTCTTAGCTTGAGATGAGCTGGCACCAGCCACAAAGGCTGCTATAAATGGAGCATCACGGAAAGCAAGTGAAAGCGGGAGTGAAATTACAGTTTGAAAAAAAAAATCCACTGTTTAGTGCCCAGAAACAAGACAGACTGTGCAGCGTCTGTGCAGGGACAGAGCTGATACATCACTGCACTACAGTTGAGTGGGACCCATGTCCATCCAAACCCGACACTACACTGCTGTCCTAGAAAAGTCACCCCATTCCATTCAATGTAAAAATATGTGTGCTTGGGCATCCTAGACAGGTTTTAGTAATGTAACACTCCTCTAATCATTAATAGTCTTAATTGGGGATGTTGGGTAGATTTATGAATGAAATATGCATATATATGTGTGTGTATATATGTATGTGTGTATATAAATATATATATATATATATATATATATATATATCCTTATGTTCAAGCACAGAACATTTCAATGTCCAATCTGCAGATGTAAAACCACGTGATATAAAAGAATGAGCTGGAAAAAAAATTACTTCCATGCATATGTAAAAACTGCTCATTTTAAAAAAGCTACCAGTGAAGCTACATGACTCATTTGCTATTTTATTAATAGAAAAAAGTAGTGAGAGTAAATTTGACTACAATACCCGTGCGATTCTAAGCTTCAGAAATGGTGCAGTTGCCTTTACCAGTGGGCTAGCCTGGCTCAACCTGGCTGTGTCTAGCTCCCAGTGCTGAGATTCTAACCATTCACTACCACACATGAGGTTCTGGGACCAAACTCAGATTCTCAAGCTTACACACGGCACATTAACAAGTAAGCCATATTCCCAACCACCCTTGTTTAGAGATCTATTTTTATTTTTAATTGCAGAAATGAGAATTTGCCTGGGGGTTGTGAGTTGACTTATGCTAGTGCTGGGAATTAAACTTGGGTCTTCTATTAAAGCAGTACCCACTCTTAACCACTGATCCATCTTTCCAGCAGACCTGCCTCCCTTTTAAGACAAGGTCATGCTACACAGCCCTGTCTGGCTCAGCATTGACACAGAACCCAGGCTGGCCTCAAGATCACAGTGGCCTCCCAAACTAACGTGAGCCACCACACCCAAGTTTTATGATACTCTCCGTTGTCCACACTCTGGCCATGCTATCTGCACTGAGACATCTGTAATACCTAGGAGCATTCAACAAAAACAAACAAACAAACAAAAACACAGACAAACCCCTGAATCAGATTACCATCATAATGAGAGTGTGACAAAAAACATCTCAGATAGCAGGCCTGGACAAGAATGCCGCTGCTTCAGAATCCAAAGATCAACAGACCCTCGACTGTGCTGCTCGGGAGAGCTGTCACCTACCTACCCGTCTTAGAGCACAGGTAGAAGCCAGGGAGGCTGAGCCACGCAGAGCTTCCGTGCACGGAAGCCTTGGAGCAGTCCGTGGGGCTGGGATTTTTGTCTCAGGACTACAGAGTGATAGGCATAGTCCTGCCAATCGTGAGGTGCCCTCTTTCACACAGACCACCCACAACCATGGATTTTCCATCTGGTGAACAAAACAGACAGCTCCCTAATTATTTTTAAAAAGGATTTTTCCCTCATAACATACTTTTCTTTATTTGTCTGTGACCTGGAACTTAACAGAAAACCTGATGCATGCCAACTTCATTTTTTGTAATGAAATATCCTATTTTATTGTTGTAACTGGTATGGGCTTTTTTTTTTTTTTCTTTTTTGGCTCTGAAATAGAAATTATTACCCCAAGATCCAGCACACCAAATTCCCAACACAATTCCAACCGGCAACTGTTTTTCTTTGACTAGAGAATGCCTGGTTTAAATACGAACCACTGAAGTTTTGCTCACAACCAACAGGATGGAAACTGGAGGGAAATTATTTGCAATCGTTCTCAACTGGGCACCCATACTGCTAGTGTCAAAATCTATGGCTTTTCCAACAGGATGGCCACCTCTGCCAAAAGCATGCTCAGAAATGCCAACTGTAATTAAAATCTGGCACCTGTCTTGGGCGCCAAATTTGCTTCTAACGTCTCCATGATGAAATGTGTCTCGCTTTGGAGGATGTACGATGCTTCTTGCCCTCTACCCTTTGGAAAAAACACTCAAGCCAGAAAATAATTGACGGCTGTTATCCCCAAAATTACTTTTCCCCCTCATCTTAACTCTGCTGAACCTTCTCTGCTTTCTTCCTCGGAACCTGTTTAATTGGTCCCTAGAGAATAGGCAGACCTCCCCTTCCCACACTTCCCTTTTACAATCCTTGGGGAAAGCAGACACGGGGTGCCTTCCTCCTCCGGGAGGTTGTGTTTGGGAGCTGTAGTGTAATATGGACAGACCTCACAAGACTTGTACCCAAGTGAGATTAAACTGCCTTTCCCAAGGTGTCTCTCTAGAATAGTAAATCCACTTCATCCCCATGGTGTGTAGTGTGTCTCTGTGTGAGTTTGTGTGCCTGTGTATATGTATGTGTCTGTGTATGTATGTGTGTGTATGTTGTGTGTGTGTACCTGTGTGTATGTATCTCTGTGCCTGTTTGTATCTGTGTGTGTATCTGAGTGTATCTGAGTGCATGTGTCTATGTGTGTATGTGTTTGTGTGTCTTTATATGTGTCTGTGTATATGTATCTGTGTGTGTCAGAGTGTATTTGTGTGTGTGTGTGTGTCTGTGTGTGTCTTGAGTGTGTGTGTGTGTGTGTGTGTGTGTGTGAATGAACTCAGGGCCTCACACACTTACCCACTCAGTTATTCCTAGACCAGGAACAATAAATCTGGTTTATTGTTGGTTTTTCTAAACAGAATTTTACTCGTTAGCCAAAGATGGCCTCAAACTCATGGCAATCCTCCTGCCTCAGCCTCAGAACACTAAAATGTCAGGCATGTGCCAACATGCTCAGATGATGAGGAGTAGACGTTGGTTGACACACACAGCAATTGGCCACAAGCTTGTGTCCCGTCAGCTGTTTTGTGGAACTAAGATTTATGCTAAGGTTTCATGTCTGGCTTTGATTGTTCAGGATCCATGGAACATCTCAAGAAGGCAGTCCAGAGCTGGGGGATGGCTCAGTGGTTAGGAGCACTTGCTGCTCTAAAGAGGACTCAGGTTCAGTTCCCAGCACCTATACGGTGACTTCTAACTCCAGTAGCACTCCTGGCCTGTGTGGGCATACCCATGCACATAAAATAAAAACAAGTCTTTAAAAGGAAAAATAAATAAACTGCTCCATTGGCCAGGCATGGGGTTGTATGGCTTTAATCCCACATCTTTAATTTCAAGAAGAGGAGACAGGCCTTGACTACATAATGATTTCCAGGCTGGCCAGAGTAAGACCATCTTAAAAACATCAGACAAACACCCCCTCCAATTACAATAGGCAGGTGGTGGCTCACGCCTTTAATCCCAGCACTTGGGAGGCAGAGGCAGGTGGATTTCGTTTTTTTTTTTTTTTTTTTTTTTTTTTTTTTTTTTTGGTTTTTTGAGACAGGGTTTCTCTGTGTGGTCCTGGCTGTCCTGGAACTCACTCTGTAGACCAGGCTGGCCTCGAACTCAGAAATCTGCCTGCCTCTGCCTCCCAAGTGCTGGGATTACAGGCGTACGCCACCACGCCTGGCTACAGGTGGATTTCTGAGTTTGAGGCCAGCCTGGTCTACAGAGTGAGTTCCAGGACAGCCAGGGCTATACAGTGAAACCCTGTCTCGAAAAAACAAACAAAAAGAAAAAAGAAAAGAAAAGAAAAGAAAAGAAAAGAAAAGAAAAGAAAAGAAAAGAAAAGAAAAGAAGAGAAAAGAGGGTCCTATCCACACCAGGGGATTTCTTGATTGCAGGTAAAAAGGCACTGCACATTTCTACTTGCTTATTACTGTCCCATACCTCCTCAGAGAATTTCAGTGTGAAACACACATGCCTCATACGATCTGCCCTGAAGGGCACAGGTAGACATGTGGTGGCTATAGATCCTAGGCCCTGCAATGTCATAGACTTATTCAAAATCATAATCCCAAACAAACGATACAAAACTGACACCATCGTACATTCTCTTTTGTTCAGGCTTCTAAGCAATTTCTTTCTCCATTTCCACCTTGTTAAAAATGGGGGAGTTGCCTCCATTGGGGTCACTGTGCTTAGTCAAATGGTTGGCTGAGAGCATCCTCATCTGTATTGGTCAGGATGTGGCAGAGCCTCTCAAGAACAGCTGTATCAGACTCCTGTCAGCAAGCACTTCTTGGCATCTGCAATAGTGTCGGTTTGGTATCTGCATGTGGGATGGATTCCCCAGTAGGGCAGTCTCTGCATGGCCTTTCCTTCAGTCTCTGCTCTACTCTTGTCCCTGTGTTTCCTTTAGACAGGAGCAATTTTAATCTGGGTTAAAATTTTGGAGATGTGTGGGTGGCCCCATCCCTCAGCGGGGGGGGGGGGGGGGGGCGGGGGGAGCAGCATGCCTAACCTCTGGATATGGTCTCCACAGGTTCTCCTTCCCCTTTGTGGGGTATTTCAGCTAATGTCATCCCTGTGGGGTCCTGGGAGGCTTTTGTTTTCCTGGCATCTGGGACTTTCTGGTTGCTACCGCCAGTTTCCCCATCCCCCATTTCTACATGCTCCACTATGTTCATAGCAGTCATATTTATAATAGCCAGAAGCAGGAAACAACCCAAATGTCCCTCAACAGAGGAATGGATACAGAAAATGTGGTACATTTACACAATGAAATACTACATAGCTATTAAAAACAATGACTTCGTGAAATTCATAGAAAAATTGATGGATCTAGAAAATATCATCCTGAGTGAGGTAACTCAGGCACAAAAGACCACACATGGGATGTACTCACTGAGAAGTGTGTATTAGGCAAAGAACATGGAGTACCCACAATATAGCTCAGAGCACATGGAGCTCAAGAGGAAGGAAGACGAAAGAGTAGATGCTTCAATTCCACTTAGAAGGGGGAAAACGATAATCAAGGAAAATAGAGGGTGGGAAGGACTTGGGAGGAAGAGAGGAAGGGGAAGGGGAAAAGAGGGGGAAGACTCAGGTATGGGAGGAGGTGGAGGGGATGTATGGAGGGTCAGGAAATGGATGAAGCTTTTAATGGATAAACCCTGAAGCTTTAGAAGCCTCCAGATAAAGAATGTTAGACTAAGCTTTTGGGGACTGACTCTGTGTATGCTCAAGTGCACAGGAATCACCCTGGAAACAGCCTCACTGGGATGGTCCATGATGACAAACCTAATTTCTCTGTAGCTATTAGAGTTCAGTGTGGGCTGATTAAATAACTTAAAGCCAGTATTAGCCATAGTTAACACATTACATGTTATGGGATGCTTACTTAACATGTTAAGTTACATGGTGCACTTGCAGCTTGTCATTCACTCACAAGATGTCGCTCTCACAGATGTCCAGAGACCAACAGGAAAGGTCCTGTGCTCACCTCACATCTCAGGTCATCAAGCCAGCAAGAGTCCGCAATCTATCAGATCATATCGCCGAAGCTGCCGGTAACACTAGAACATGGGTTTTGGAAAGACTTTTCTTGTATTCTTACCACTAAATCATGCTAATTTTCAAGTAATTGAGCTTCCAAATGAGGCCTTCCCTTCTTGCCCTTGGATGACTTTAATAAATTCAGTGTAAAACAATAAACCAAACTGGCTGATCACAAAAAAAAAAAAAAAAAAAAAAAAAAAGGGAGTTGACAGAAACTATTAAGAAACAAGTAGCCGGGCGTGGTGGCGCACGCCTGTAATCCCAGTACTTGGGAGGCAGAGGCAGGCGGAGTTCTGAGTTCAAGAACTCAGCCTGGTCTACAGAGTGAGTTCCAGGACAGCCAGGACTACACAGAGAAACCCTGTCTCCAAAAAAAAAAAAAAAAAAAAAAAAAAGAAACAAGTAATTATACAGTGTGGTTACCAAAGGCAGTGAATTTAAGTTACACTCAGGTGGAACACTCTGGTTATTCAGAATGTGTGGAAATTACTCCAATCAAAGGGTAGGCTTCAGCACAGAGCAATGATGTACACCACTGGTCACGTGAAACAGTCATCACTTCTGGTGACTTCCAGAGAGGCGAGAGAACGAGACCGGAGAAGCCAAAGCTTTTCAGCCTCTGGGGCAGACCTTCTGCACTTTCTCTGTAGAGAAAGTTCTAGAAGAAGGGACAACTAAAGTGGCTCCAGGGACGATGGGGAGCCCCAAAAGGAGTCTCCTAAACTTAAGCGCTAAGCCCCTAAGAACACTGCCCAGGAAGCCCCGCAGCAGCAAAAAATGCTAGCAAGGAGCCTGGGCTCTGGCTTTGCACTCTAGCCTGGCATTCAATCCACAGAGTGAAGAGAATCCAGCACCTCCGCTGCCGCTCCTACCCCCTCATCTTGCCCCCCACCCCAGCCCCTCTTCCCCCGGATCTCGCCCCCCACCCCAGCCCCTCATCCCCCTGGGTCTCGCTTTGCTCCCTGACTACATTCTCTGTTTCTCTTCTTCTCTCTTCCTTTCCTCCCCTTCTCTTTGACAGGATCTGCCCAGTCACGCAGCACCTCTGACTTGCAACCCTCCCACTTCTGCCTGCCAAGAACTGGGACTGCTGTCTTGCTCCGTCTGTCCTTTACTTTCTGCAATTTCTTTCCTTCTTTTGCCTAACAATTTTTTTCAAGATTTATTTATTTATACAAGTACACTGTAGCTGTCTTCAGACACACTAGAAGAAGGCATTTACTTTCTGGAATTTCTTTCCTTCTTTTGCCTAACAAAATTTCTTTTCAAGATTTATTTATTTATTTGTACAAGTACACTGTAGCTGTCTTCATACACACTAGAAGAAGGCGTCAGATCCCATTACAGATGGTTGTGAGCCACCATATGGTTGCTGGGAATTGGATTCAGGACCTCTGGAAGACCAGTTAGTGCTCTTAACTGCTGAGCCATCTCTCCAGTCCCTGTCTAACAAAGTTTTAAAAGAAATAAACTGGTATTTTTCAGTGTAATAAAGGAAACCTTGAATATACATATATACATATATACATCTACATATATGTGTATATATATGTGTGTGTATATATACATATATGTGTGTGTGTGTGTGTGTGTGTGTGTGTGTGTGTGTAGTCAATGCCAAAATATAAATAGCTTTTATGTATTAGGGTTTCCACCTTGATTCATTTAAAATCCATCCTAATCTATAGTTTAAAATCTGGCAAACAGCCTCCTGTGTTGCTCTGGGGTTGCACCAACTGTGAACAGCATTCGACCAGAAGCTCGCACTGGTGAGCTGAGGAGACCCAGTGTGACGGAGACAACGACCCTGTATTTCCCACACTGGCCCTCTGACTCCTGAGAGGCAGCACACGCCTATAATCACAGCACTTGGGCGGCAGAGGCAAGAGGAGCTCTACAAGTCCCACGTCTGCCTGAGCTCCATTGAAACTGTGTCAAAGGCAAAAACGAGACGACTAAGGAAAAAACAATGTTAGAAATAGAATAGGCTTAAAGCAGCCACTGACCCTGTTAGGTTTTCCTCTAAAAAAGAACCTGCTAGAAACGTAGGACAGTTCAGATTGTCCCTTCCTACCACTGGCTCACACCCAGGGAGGGATTCGTGTGCTACAAATGCCAGGCTCCATCTGGGTATCGATGTGGTTAGGACTGTCACCCAGACACGATCTAGGATCACTACGGAGACAAATCTTTGGCCATGTTTGTGAGGGAGTTTCCATACTCGTCTGACACTCTTCTATGCCACAGGGTCCTCTGCTAAATAAAAAGAAGAAAGCCAGCTGAGCAAAGCAGTCACCCGCTCTCTGCCTCCTGACTTCAGCTTCACACTCCTGTTACCGTGCCTTCCTGCCGCCTGCCTGTTTCACATACAAGCACTTGAGTACTTAAGTGCCTAGCAGGAAACTCCTTTAGGAACGAGGACACTCTCCAATGCTATAGAACTGCATCTGTCTAGGTATTTGTAGTCACAGTTACTGGTTTGTGAAGGACAGACACTGAAAGCAGGGCAGAGATGCTCTACAAATCACGATGTGCACGTTGTACAGTAAAAATGACACTGTGCACATAAAGGGACAGCCCTGCTCTCCTTGTCAGGCCCAGTGGACGCCAGCACCGTCAGCATCAACATTAATCTCCCCTTCCTCATTCTCCAAAGTGTCAGGATCCTCAGTGTGTAAGGCCAGCTGGTTCACATGTAGATCCATAGATCCAGAGACTGGGTTGTTGTGGTGGTCTTTTTTTTTTTTTTTTAAGAAGAGATGCCCATATTTTCTCTAATTTTTTAACTTATTTTTATTTTAGATGGGTGTGAGCTGCCATGTGGGTACTGGGAATTGAACCTGGGTCCTCTGGAAGAGTATCCAGTGCAATAATCTGTTGAGCCATCTCTCCAGTCTGTTGTTTAATTTTTTTCACATTTGTTTGTTATGTGTTTGTATGCATGCACAAACAGTACAGGTGTGACAGTACAGGTGTGTGTGCATGAACAGTACAAGTATGTGTGCATGCACAAACAGTACAGCTGTGTGTGTGCATGCATAAACAGTACAGGTGTGTGTGTGCATGCACAAACAGTACAGGTGTGTGCATGCATAAACAGTACAGGTATGTGTGTGTATGTGTGTGTGTGTGTGCATGCATACATGAACAGTACAGGTGTGTGTGCATGAATAGTACAGGTATGTGTGCATGCACAAACAGTACAGATGTGTGTGTGCATGCATAAACAGTACAGGTATGTTCAGGTACATGTGGGAATCAGAAGCTAACATTCAGGGATCTCTTCTCTCCTACCCCATGGATTCTAGGGATTCTGGCCTAATGGCAATCACCTTTACCTGCTGAGCCATCCCCCCAGCTTGAGATTACTGGTTTTTGAAGTGGAAACTTAAGAGTTCTTTGGAATGTTGGTCGGATGGTGTTTTGCTGGGGTAAAACATGTGAAGGAACATTTAGCTGAAGCAGACACAGAAGAGGGGATGTTCTGCTAAGGTGAAAGAACACATAATGAAGAATTCTTTGCTAATGACATGCACCTATTGGTCCGCCTTTCACTGTGTAGTTGAGTGACATTTGTCTGGACTCCATAAAAAGAAATGCACCAAGAAACTTCTGGTGGTGTGCTGCAGTTTCTTGCTGCTTCCTCAGACTCGGGCTAATTGACAGAGTTATGTCAGCTGAGACACAGGTGCTAAGACGAGACCCCTGGAGGACACGTGATGTTTGGAGGGTATAAATAAAACTCGACAGACAATGACAGAGGCTGAGCTAGGTTTGCTTGTAGAGCTAGCTGTGCAATGCTTGTTGGTCTCGCATCTTCGCTGATCTTTGCTGAGAGAGACACAGCCAAGAACTTTCCTTGGGTTCCTGTTGGCCCTGATCCCTCCCTGTAACTTGTGCAAAGGCTGAGGTCTGGCTGTCTCTGCTCTCAGAGGTAATGCCACTGCTGTTGACTCATGTTTGCTAACCTGACTCTTCTGAACTAGACTTATTTCTGTGAAATGTTTGTGAGTGGATCAAGCTGCCTCTGCTGACCTATGAACTAAATTGCCGATTTCCAGACAGCACAGATAGAGATGCACCAAAGAACCTTTCTAGAAAGGTTCACTTCCCTCACGTCCTTTCTTTTCCACTACCTCTGATGGATGGTGGGCTAACAGAGAGATTAAAATGTTTTAAAAAATCTAAAAGTAGACTTAAAAAAAAAAGTATAGGTTTTCTGGCTCCTTCACTACCATCATCTGTACATGAGGAACTTTTTAAATACCATGGCCTGCGTCACAAAAAGAGAGTAGAAAAGCAAACAAAGGCCTAAGATATAGCTCAGCTGGAAAAGCTTTGCCTAGCATGCACAAGCCCTGGGTTCGACCTCTAATGTGTATAAACTGTCATGGTGTACACCTGTAGTCCCAGCACTCAGGAGATGGAGTGAGAAGGATAGAAATTCATGGTCATTTTTAGCTATTCAGCTAGTCCGAGGATATCCAGGGGTACAGGAGACCCTGTCACGAGAGAGAGAGAGAGAGAGAGAGAGAGAGAGAGAGAGAGAGAGAGAGAGAGAGACATGGCTAGGCAGGGTAGTACATGCCTTTAATCCAACACTCAAGAGGCAGAAGCAGGTAGATCTCTGAGTTCAAAGCCAGCCTGGTCTACAGATCAAGTTGAAGGACAGCCAGAAGTATACAGAGAAACCCTGTCTTTAAAAACTGAATAAATAAAAGAAAGAAAAAGAAAAATCTATGAAGCAAGCATCTGTGAGACCCTTGTGATAATTCTTAGTCATTAAGGGTAATTACAGGTAACCAAATAACAGGAAATTATATCAAAGGCTAAAATGTCTTTGGCTCAGAAAACATGACATGACAGAATGTGAGAAGCATCCATACAAACGAGTTTCATCAAAGACAACCAGGGCTACACTGGAGTCCATTAACTTTATGACCAGCAGATGCACCAACATCCAGCCTTCGCATGCTTGTGACTATGTGGGAAACCTCTGCTAATTAAGGTCGAAGTCTACCATCGACTGGTCAGCCCTCTGAGCTCGGAGCATAGTGGAGGACTCCCTTTATTAGCAGGGCTTCCCCTTCTCCGCCCTTGTCTGAGAAGTTCAACCCACCCCCCACCCCCCACAAATCTACCTACAGAATCTCACATAGCCTTAGATTACAGATTCAACTTCCTTTCTTCCAATAGGAACCTGTTCAGGTAGCGCAGGAGATTCCTGAAATGCCTCCCAATGCTAATGAGTCTCCCCAAACTATATAAGCCTTGAATCACCCCAAGTAAAATTGATCTGCCATCCTGCAGCTGGTCCCCATCATCCCACCTTCTCACAGGGCTTCCACCTGAGATCCATCCGTCATCTCTGCTCCCCTCATGGTCACCCTCATGGACCAGTGTCAGCCCCCACCCCTCGGGTAGGGGGCAGGGAGGACCACAGTGAATACACAGGGTGGGTTACTGCAACCTGTTTCCAGCGTTGCTGAGGGAAACTCGCCCTCAGAGCTGCTCCTGGCTTCCTCTAAGTTTCCTGTAGCCCCAGCTTCCCTGAATCTATGGTTCACTTGAACCCAAGAATTCAAGGCCAGCTTGGATAAAATAGCAAGACTCCATCTTAAAGTTATCAATATGTCGTGTGGAATTAACCCAAGTTCAAACCCATTTTTTCTCACTAAAGGTGCACTTTATACTGGTTAACCAGTCACTCCCCATTCCCTCCTCCACGATGCTGGGCAGTCATTACGAGTTTGGCTCTTTTTCACAGTTCCGTTTCTAAGCTGATATCTCTTCCTGATCTGATCATTCATGGTATGCATTTTCTCTATGTCAGGCTAACCCCCTGGACATATTATGAGAGATGCTTTAAAATCATTGCCTGTTAACTACGATATCCAGATCGCCTTGCGTTTGGATCCAGGAACTGCCCTCTTCCTGATGTTATTGATGTCTTACAGGAACTGGACAGTGTGCACACCCCAGGGCTTGTCCTCCCTCTGAAGGGTATGTTTCCTCTAACACAGACTTAACATCTGAATACAGACACCCAACTCCCTGCCTTGTGTTAGGCAGCACCTGAGACCACTGCTTAGCTGTTTCTGCTTTCAGCAGCTTGTTTTACCAGGTTCTCTAGAACCCACCTAGTTCAGTGGCCAACAATGGATCCACTCCGCCTCCAGCACTTTATAACACCTAGAATCAAAACATATTTTAGGGCCAGGAGGACCAGCCAGCAGGGAAAGGTGCCTGCTGTTGAGTCTGCCACCATGAGTCCCATGCCCTAGGAAAACTGAAAGAGAATCAACTCCCACAAGTTGTCCTCTGACCAACACACTTGCACCATGCACCTGCAGGCCTCACATAAACAAACGATGTAATGTAAATGTAATAAAATATTTTAGGGCAGATTTTACTAAAGTTATCTATACGAGGAGTACAATCAACTTACCACTCGTGGGAACTACATCATTTTTCTTAGTACCTGGATCCTTACTGTGGTAGGACATCACAGTTTAATGGGTTTCCTTTAAAATCCTGCCTTATCCAACAGAGTCAACTAACCTTTGGGGACTCCCGGAGACCAAGCCACCAACTAAAGAGCAAACCCAGGCTGGACCTAGGCCCCGCCCCTAGCACGCATGCAGCAGATGAGTGGCTTGGCCTTCCTGTGGATCCCCCAACAGCTGGAGTCGGGCTGTTCTGCATATGTTGCCTGCCTATGGATCCTGTTACCCTAACTGGGCCACCTTGTCTGGCCTCAGTGGGAGAGGGGGTTGCGGGGGTAGAGGGATACCCAGAGGGGGCTCCCCTTTCTCAGAGAAGAGGGAAGTGGGGGGATCTGCATGAGGGGGCTACTGGGAGGAGAGGGCTGATATTGGGATGTAAAATGAATAAATAAATACATTTTAAATTGTTTTTTAAAATCTTGTCTTATTGGTATTTTATAAAAGTATTCTCTCTAAGAGCTGTAGAGGTGGCTTAGCAGTCCAGAGCAGCGCTTGCTACTGCTTTTGCAGAGGCCCCAGGGTTCCGTTCCCAGCACCCGCACTGTGGCTCAGGGCCATCTGTAACTCCAGTTCCAGGGGACCCGGTATTCACTTCTGGTCTCTGTGAATATCCCACTCACGTGGTGTACTTACATACCCTCTGGTAAACATTTACCCATAAAGTAAAAATGAGTTAATTTTTATAGAAAAGAATATATCCTGTCTGAAAGCAACAAAAGAACTCTCCTTTCCAAAGGTGCCAAACTAGAGGACAGAAATGCTTGTGGCTTTTCCTAACAGGACTCAGACACAGGAGCTGGGTCAGCTCCGGCCGCTCCCCTAGGCTGTAAACGTAGACCGGACTCTCCCTTCCTTTATCTCTAAACCAGGCAAAGGAACACCCTTCTCACCGGGCGTGGAGGAACGTAAATCAGCTGCTTGGCATATCGCGAGAACTGAGTGGAGTCTTCCAAGGCAGAGACCGGGTCAAGGAGAACAGTACGGAGCAACTGGGGACGGGAGGGCTCAGCTGGAACACGGGGTCACAGGGGAAAGGGGAGAGAAAAAAAGGAGAGAAGAGAAAGGAGAGGCCAAAAATAATGTCTTTGAACTAGGTAAGATTCCATCAAACGCTGCTCTCTTCAGAACTACCTTAGTGAAGACCCGGGAAGCCTGCTAAGTTCACCCTGGCCGGCACTCCCCGCCGGCCGCAGCCCTTCCACGGTTAGCTTCTCCGAGCCCTCTGGGCCCCTGCAGCCCGGTGCCTGTGTGATAACCAGCCCTGGTCTTCAGAGAGCATGCTAGGCAGTGGCCCTAAGACCTCTCTCCACGTGAACTCTCACAAATGTCTTCTTGCCCGCACTGCATGAGGAAATAAAGAAAAGGGGAAGGGAAAGCTGTAATGGCTTTAGGCAGATTTTAAGTTTTGTTCGTCTTATTATTAGGAGCATCATTACTTGGCTTTCTTTGGGTTTACTGTTCTCTGTGTGCTAATATGTATAAGGGCACGTGTGGGTCAGACTTGGCTCAGCCTTTATGTAGGTTAAGGGGATCCAACTCAGCTGGCCAGATTTGTGTGACAAGCACCTTTAGCCACTGAGCGCCACTGGTACCTAATTTTTATTGTTGTTGTTGTTGTTTCTATTATTATTATTATTATTATTATTATTATTTTCAAGACGGGTTCACCATGCAGCTCAGGCCAGTAACCCAGGTTGGCCTTGTCTTAGTGATCTTCCCTCAGCCTTCGCTAGACTAGCGCAGCCTTCAGCCCAAGCATTCTCCTCTTTACCAGAACAAACCCCTCTGAAAAGAACATTGCTTCACTGGAAATGAAGTAACATCCCAAGCTGCTCCTGAAGCAGAGATTTGCTCCCAGCGTTCAAATGTGCGTCTGCTTGGGAGAAGCGTATTCACAGGCACAAGGCGCCATCCTGCCTGAGCACCCCTGAGCTGAGCTGACAGAACAGCTGGAGCAAAGTGTGAATCTGGTGACTCTAAAGAGGCAGAGGGAGCGACACTCAGACAGCAAATGCCGCCTCTAAGCCAGAAGGTGCTCGTACACCCTGAGACCTAAGAGAGAATCATAACATCTCCATGGAAAGCAAGTTCCCCACAAGGAACTGGGCTTAAAACTACATCAGACCTGTACCAGAGGAGCCAGGAGCCCATGGGTGTGCCGTTTCAACCACGCAGTACTGACCTCGTTAACTAGTTTGGTAGCGTGCTTGCTTAGCATGAAGCCATGGGTTTGGTTCCCAGACCACATAAGTCCACTACACTCCTGAAATAACATGCGAGAAGAGAAGGCAGAAGGTTGTTATCCTTGACTCACCACATAGGCTGGCCTGTGCTGCATGAAACCCTGTCCTAAACACACGCGTGCACACACACACGCGTGCGCGCGCACACACACACACACACACACACGCGCGCGCGCGCGCGCGCACACACACACACACACACACACACACACAATGTAATTTAAATTCTTTTCAATTGGAAAAAAAAGACCCATCCTTAGCTCTAAAAACCTGGAATTGGGTTAGCCACTGTCAGGATTATTTGCCAGCCCCACAGGTAGCCAATAACCAGTATCCTGACCCCATTGTGTGGAGTATCCCACCACACAAATGGAACGGCTTCCCCACCCCTCCAGTGCTGAGGGCTCTGCCGGCCCCACTCGCCCCTGTTCCGCCTCCTGTTCCCACACAGCAGCAGATGAGCACTAGCGGCTGTTTGCACATTAAAAACTTCATTAGCTGTGACATTTAAAACCAAGTGATAGCTGACTTTTTCCTTCAACTAACAAAAACAGTCACACTTTTACTTAGTTTTTCGGCTGGCGACACTGGTCCCCATCCGGCGTCAGCAACAGAAATCCCATCGTCACAACCCCGTAGGAAAAGATGGCCCTGTGCCCGCCGCACTCAAAGGTACATTTGTGAATCTGATAACCTAAGTCTCGGAGGCTCCATTACCAGATGATTGCTGACCGGGCCGAAGCCTCAGGTCCGTAAGCCAGTTCTGCTTCCCCACTGGCCCTCCAGGCCCATAAAGGAGGACGTCCCGTGTCTTACAGTACGAGAGGCAACTAACCAGCCCCCACTCCCCAGGCTGCTAATGGCTCCACATAAAACGAGCTCCCGGGATTTTATTGCCACTCTGCAGCGACTTCACAAAAGACGGGCCACCGGGGAGAGGATGAGGCGCAAGGGTCTTCTCACTCCTGGGCTCGCCCTTCCCAAGTAGGAGGAACGTTTACACTTGGTCTTTCAATACACCGTCTCGCTGGGCCGCTGGCTAATAAGAATAGGGATCTAGTCCGTGACGTAGGGCAACCAGGAATAGGACACTACGTTCTCTCTAGAGACGGGGATTTGAATTCGCTTCCTAATCTACAGCTGTAAAACCCACCAGGCCTTTGCGTTCCCGCTTAAGCCGTATAGACGGGTGGACATCAGCTGCTTTTGCGTTTCAGCGAGTGATTAGAAGGAAACGTTCAGTTGCACATTCCGACCACATAAAGCTGCTTTGTTCCCATGCTCGCAGCCCAAGGACTGCTGGGACTCGCAGGGGTGATCATGGGAGCCGCACAAGGGAAAGGGCCCAGTGGGTCTGTAAACCATGTGTTTTAATATGTGTACATTTATATGAAACTTTAACAACACACAGCGCACCAAACAGCGCCAATGAGCTGCTTTCAAAAGAAAACACCTCCTAGAAGCCTTTCAAAGAGAGCTGGCTACCCAGAAAATGCATGAAATCACGAGTTGGGGTATGTTTGGCTCTTTGCTGAGAGCTGTTTCTGCCCAGAGACCATTTACCAACGTACTTTGTTTGGAGAAAGGAAACCTAAAACTCCTACAAAGTAAAAATAAGTTTTCAACTTTCAAAAGCAGCTGATAGGCCAGCAAGAGGCTCAGCCAGTGAAGGTGCCTACAGGCCTGACCACCCCAGTAGGGTCCCAGGAATCCACAGAAGGAAGGTGATGGGTGAGAGCACTGGCCTCTGCCCTCCACACATGTATGGTGGCACGCACGCACTGTACTCTCTCATTCTCTCTCTCTCTCTCTCTCTCACACACACACACACACACACATACACACATACTTTTTTTTAACCATTTGCCCTTTTTTAAAAAAAGATTTATTTTTTATTTATATGAGTACACTGCAGCTGTCTTCAGACACACACTAGAAGAGGACATCGGATCCCATTACAGATGGTTGTGAGCCACCATGTGGTTGCTGGGAATTGAACTCCGGACCTCTGGAAGAGCAGTCAGTGCTCCTAACCACTGAACCACCTCTCCAGCCCCAGCACACACACACACATTTAAGGTAGCATATTTATTTCTATGTCTAACATCTTTAATGTCTAAAAATGACAAATAGTTATTTTCTCAATATCTTTTAAAAATACAAATTAATTTTTAAATGCCAAATATATAAAAAATAGTTGGTGCATGCCTGTAACCCCAGCACTCCTGAGGCAGAAGCAGGCAGATCTCTAAGTTTAAGGCCAGCCTGGTCTACACAGTAAGTTCTAGGATGACCAGGGCTACATTGAGAAACCCTGAGTCAACAAAAAGAATCAAACCCAAACAAACAAACAAAACCCCACAGTTCAGAGAGACTTGAACTAGTTTTAAAACTTAAAAACATCTCAAATTAAAATAAAACAATATTCCATATAAATGACTTATATATGCATATTTCTTAATATGTATATCCTTACGTTTTCAAAACACAACTTAAAACTCTCTCATGCAGTTTTTCTTTATGATCATAGATCTTCTGGTATCATTAGTCATAAACGTAGAAGTGGTGAAAAGTACCCCAGCTGCCAAAAATTATTTACTTTGTAGCACAAACGACTAAGGATGTAACACCCACTAACTGACCTGCAAAGAAAGGCGGGGTTAATTTATTCTGCCTGCCTTGGGTTTTACTTTCTATTAAAACAAGACTTGTTGCCATATTTAACCCTTTCGTCACATTACTTTTTAAAAAGAGACCAAAGAATAGAGAAAGAGAAAAGGTGGCAAGAAGCCAACATTTGTGAGTTCCAAATTTGTTAGTGCCTTTGAGCCTATGATTTAAAAAGAAACATAAAATTGGTCAGGTTTTGATGGTGGTAGCCCAGGACTCTGAGCATTTTAGGCCCCGTGGTCCATCACTGAGCCACACTCCCAGGCCAAGATTATTTTCTCTCTGAAAAGCACAGCGTTAAATAGGAATCTTATTGCTCTTACTGTGTACCCCATGCACTTTATGCACGGCATAGCTCTGGCAGTCCTTGGCCATCCAGAAGTACCAGCCCAACCATGGAATCAGTAACAGAAAGTCACAAGTCCTAAGTGGATGATCCTTCTGGCTAAGCGACGACAGGGGCCAGCTTATTAGTTCCCACATATAGAAGCCCTTTGTAACTGCAACCCAGGAATGTCATCTGTCTTGAATTATGTCCACCTGGGATTATGTCCCGATGACCAACACCGGCAGAATGCTGGGACCTGAGAACTTCGCTGCTTTGGTGATTGACATTTAAACTGTTTGAAGTTTCTAATTAAGGTCTCTTAACAAATTAACTGCAGATGTAGGAAGCTAAGTGTGCAGTACGCAGAGATCCTGAGTCACCTGAGAGCCGCAAACAGCCAGCACCGGCTCAACACAGTGAGCTCATTAAAGCCGAGGGGCCCGCACTCCTGGTGCCATCACGGTGGCGCTGGCTCATTTAGCTTTTCCAGAGCACCAAGTGCTGAGGTGCTGGAACCCAGGGCCTCCTGCATGGTCAGAGATGCTCTACCACCGAACGCACAGCATCCCCAGACCCCCAGTGTTGTGACTGAATGGCAAGAGAGGGCCAGGAGATAGGGAACGCCCTGAGAGTACCGCTTCAGACCAGCCATTACTACAGTCAGTTGCTTTGACAGATTCCAGCCTTGACACAACCCCAGGGCACGTCCCGGAACAGCACCCATTCCAGGGACTGAGGTCAGGGTCGGGGTAAAAAGGAGAAAGCCAGTAAGCACTAGCATCCACCTCTCTCTACTTCCCAAGCCACCTCACCATGCTCTCTTACCATAATGGATGGTCCCCGCAGCCAGTGAGCCCATGTGGTTAGCAACGGCAAAGCAGCACACCCACCAGGCTACAGGATGAAGAGCCAGCCTGGTGGGTCTATCATTCTCACTGTCTGCCCATCGCCCAGCAGGTTGTGAATTAGAAGTCCTGGGCTGACTAGTGCCCCCATAATCAGTCATGTCCTGTCCTAACTCTCGTGGGATATGTAAGTTCCCTTTCCTGAGAACCCACCCTTTCCTCCTCTGTCATCCTCTAAAGGCAGCTCCCAAGAGGATGACCCAGACACCCCCAGAAAGTCACCCCCACCTCTGTGTCTCGACAGCACTCTGAGCTTATCCCTGTGTGATGGTTAATCCCAACCATCAACTTGACAACATCTAGAAATACCCATGTGCCTATAGGGAATGTCTTAACTAGGCTACCAGAGTGGGAAGTCTGGCCCATTGTGGGTGGCACTATTCTCTAGGCTAAGAAGCTGGACTGTAGAAACAGTGAGCTAACCACAAGCACTCACATGTCTCTCTTTACATCTTTTTAAAAGTTATATATATATATATTTCCATGTGTCTGAGTGTTTTGCCTACATGTATGTCTGTGTATGCACATGTGTATAGTGCCCACAGGGGCCTGAAGAGGGCGTCAGATTGCCTGGTTGTGAAACGCCATGTGTGGATGCCGAGAATTGAACCTGGGTCCTCTGGAAGAACAACCAGTGTTCTTAACTGCTGTGCCATCTCTGCAGCCTGTTTCTAGATGGTGCAAAGTGACTACAGCTTCAGAATTCTGCCACTGACATTATTATGATGGCCTAAAATCCCAAAATGCGAGTCAGAGTAAATCCTTTCTCCCAGAAGTTACTGTTCTCAGGGAATCTTACCACAGCCATAGAAAAGGAACAAGGGCATTGCTTCTTGCCGCCTGCCCCAGCATGGATTAGTCAACATGCTAAGAGTTACCACAGGCCAAGGAGCTATGTGGGCTAAGGAGATCAAGGAACAGTCATGGCAGAAGTACTCCTTGAAAGTCTCTCCCACGCAGCCAGCCACCTCACACCACCCTTGAAGGGACAGAGGCCAACCAAGAATGGCAACACGTGCCTGCACATCCGTACCCAGGAGGCCGAGGCTGGCAGACCTTCATGAGTTCACGGGCAGCCTGGGATGCAGTCTGAGACCACGTTTCAGGAGTCGAGGAGATGGATCATTAAGTAAAGTGCTTGCCCTTGCGAGCCTGCTAAGCACTCTAGTCCAGATTCCCAGAGTCCATGTAAAAAGCACCTGTCTGTAAACCCAGCACTCCTACTATGAGTCAGAAATCAAAGATGTGAGAGTGATCTGGAAGCCCGTGGGCCAGCCAGAAGAGTGCAGCAAAGAGGCAGAAACAAGAGAGACCCTGTCTCAAAACATGAAGGCAAGAACAGACTAAAAGACCATGTACCGAATGCAGACGCTCTGGCCCTGCAGAGGGCCTCCCGCACACTGTTCCTTCCTTCCCCACTGAGCGTCTGCCTCCAGGGTGATCAGCACTGGGGGCCATTCTTTCTTTTCAGAAGAATGTATGAATGAATGCTTGAATAATAAAAAGAAACAGGCTGAAAACAGCTCTTCCCATTGATGTTTGGTGACAAGCTGTTCTAGGAAGTAAATACTGTTCTAATTTCCCTGCACAATATAACTAATAATGAGTTCTGCAAGAAAACAGTGCTGTCCTTAGAAAAAATTAAAAAAAAAACTTAGTTTAAAAATTGTTTTTTGAGAGAAAACCACATCAAGCAGGAAGCCATATGGTTGTGAAGATGAAAAGATACATTTTTTTAATCCCTCATTAACAATAATCCTGGAAATATTAACATTTTCACTAATTCCTCCCCAAGCAGGATACTCATTAATAACACGCACCTGTGTCAACAACAGTCTTCGTCTTCCAAAGCCTTGTGTGGGCTGGTGCCTGGGATCCTCATTTTAACACCTTAGATGTTTGTGCAGCCTAAAAGCTGCTAATTCCTGTGAGTCCCTGGTTGGTTGCAAATGCTCGAGGCTGCAGCCACCAGACCAGGCTCAGAGGTAGGCTGGTAAGCAGCAGCCCCACCCCAGCCCTGCGAGGGGGCAGCTGTGTCAACACGGTGTCCTGTCCTCAATGAGCTTACAGCACTAGCCCACATGGGGGACACCGGCCCGGCAGGCTGTGGGGCTTATGGTAGCTGGTTCCAAAAGTCACCCCATGTGTACAGGCCTCTTCTACAGCCACAACTGGAGTCAAAACTAGGAGTGGGCAGCCAGCCAAGTGAGCAGTCCACACTCCCAAGTGAGCCCCAGTCCAGAGCTACTCAAAGAAGGCAAAGCAAAGCTAGCTCAGTCCGTAAGGCGCTTGCTTGCCTTGCAAGCGTGAGGGCCCAAGTTCAATCCCCGGGACCCATGTAAAATGGCTCATGAGGCACACACTCAGCACTTGGGAGGTGGAGACAGGAGACGGACGGATCCCTGGGGCTTGCTGGCCAGCAGGTTTGAGCCTGATTAGTGAGCTCCAGTCCAACGAGAGACTCTGTCTCAAAGAAAATCAGTGGGTTTTCCGGAGGATGACACCTGAGTGTGTAATGCCTGCATACATGTGCACGTATGCCCATGCACGTGTGCAAACACACACGTTTAAAAAATTGGCAAGCTCAAGATGAAAGTGAGCACTGCTCCCATCTTGCTAAGATGCTGCCTTCACTGAAAGATTGTTGTCTCTTCTTTGTAGTACTTAGACCCCAGGGCTTTCTGGACTCTAGGCAATACCACAGCCACTGTTAATGCACCTCTAGACTCTGAAGTGGGCCCTGCCTTGAAGAACAGAAGTACTCCCTAGAAATTTGAAACAAACAGAAGGCTGGTCACAGTGACAAGGAGATCCCTTGGGTGGAACTGAGTCAGACTGGCCCGAGTACCCTCTGGGACACCTTGGAACTGAGGTCTACCACAGGTGGGATTTCTGAAGGCCCCCATCACTCAACCATGTAAATCAACAGTGTAGTTTGTACAGACCTCTGACTTATTCTTCAGAAAACTCTTTGACAAAAAGAGGAATATTGTGGAATCTGAAAACAGCCCTGGCCTGTGTTTAAGAACTCAAAGCCAAGAAAGAAACTTCAGATTTGACATCTTAAATTACCAGGAATGTTTAGACAAATCTATAATCTAGGAAAACATACAGACACCCACACTCAGACTCAGAAAGTTTGCCTCTCACATCAAACCGATAATTAGTAATGAATTCTGATTACTGCGGCCATGCCGTGAGGTGCGTTCTGTGCTATACACTAAGTTCCCAGTGTATGAGGAAGGGATGATGTAACACGAGAGTGTGCAACTCCCACCTTAGGATAATCTTCAAGTGAGGCGGAATGGGGTGCTGAGAAGAGGCGTGGTGGAGGGGAGGCACTTCCCCAAGGATGGAGATTTTATGTAGGTGTCTGCTATCCTTTTGTTTATCAACATTGTGATAAGTCTTCCTTGTTCCCCTTAAACAACCTCTAAGGAAACCAGTGTTTATTTACTTATTTATTTTATGTGTATGGGTATTTTGTCTGCATGTATGACCATGCACCACAGGCATGCTAGGGGCCTAGTACCCTCAGAGGCTAGAGAGCATCAGATTCTCCAGAAATGGAATTACAGATGGTGGTCATCCACCGTGTGGGTGCTGAGAATTGAACCCAGGTCCTCGGGAAGAACAGCCAGTGCTCTTAACTGCTGAGCCATCTCTCCAACCTCTTCTTATGAGCAGATACCATAACTAGCATTTGGTGCCTCTTCCCATCTAAGAAAACATTAGATGTAAACCCTGCCACCACCACCCCCCAAGCCTCAAAGACCATGGTCTAGCTTTGGGAAAGAGGAGACAGCCTGCTAGTGGATGATGAAAGGGGTGGAGAGGCAAGATCACACCTACTCAGGAGCTACAGGGAGGGGGAGGGCTCTCGGGTGCAGTGGGTGGAGGGGAAGGGGAGGGCTCTTGAATGCAGTGGGGGGGGGCTCTTGGATGCAGTGGAGGGAAGGGCTCTTGGATGCAGTGGGGAGAGGGGGAGGAGGAGGGCTCTTGGATGCAGTGGGGAGCTCTTGGATGCAGTGGGGAGAGGGAGAGGGGGAGGGTTCTTGGATGCAGTGGGGGGTTTCTTGGATGCAGTGGGGGGAGGGGAAGGGGGAGGGCTCTTGGATGCAGTGGGGAGAGGCAGGGGAGGAGGAGTGCTCTTGGATGCAGTGGGAAGAGGCAGGGGAGGAGGAGGGCTCTTGGATGCAGTGGGGAGAGGGGAAGGGGAGGGCTCTTGGATGCAGTGGGGGAGGGGAAGGGGAGGGCTCTTGGATGCAGTGGGGAGAGGCGGGGGAGGAGGGCTCTCGGGTTCAGTAGGGACAAGGCAAGGGGGACAGTAGAATGGGCCAGTGTGACTTTACGAATGGTTTGGAGAAAGCGCCAGGAGATTAGAACAGATTGCCAAATGTTTGAGGCCAAGCAGATCGGCTCAGCCAGAACCCAAGAGAAGACAGGTTGAATCAGTCAGCTTGGAGAGGAGTTTGAGCCAGAACAGCTGAGTTGGACCAGCCAGCCAGAGTTCAGCGCGAACTAGAAAAGGTGAGTTGTTCAGCAGTAAGCCTTTGAGATGACAACTGAACAAACGTTAAAATGGGGGAGCTGGAGAGGGGGCTCAAACGCTAAGAGCAGACTGGTTGCTCTTCCAGAGTTCCTGAGTTCAATTCCCAGTAACAACATGGTGGCTCACAACCATCTGTAATGGGGTCCAAAGCCCTCTTCTGTTGCATCTGAAAATAGCTACAGTATACTCATATAAATAAATAAATCTTTAAAAACAAAGTTAAAAATAGGGTTGTATGGGGGAAGAAAGATTAGAAATTACCCAAATACTGGTGGGTGAATGTGTGCTCAAAAGGCACTGTTTACCAATGCCAAACAGCAGAAACAATCCAAGTGTCCATCAGCTGATGGAAAAATGACCAAATATATACACCAAACAGCGTGCTATTCTCACACACACACACACACACACACACACACACACACACGAAAGAAATACTGGTACATACCATTGCAAAAATGAACCCCAAAACACAACAACCTTCTCAGCCTGCTGTGGTGGCAGGACCAAGTCCAGATGACAAATGTTGACTGTGACACTTTTTTTCTTTTTAATGTGCATTGGTGTTTTGCCTGCCTGTGTGTTGGGTCTCCTGGAACTGGAGTTAGGCAGCTGTGAGCTACCATGTGGGTGTTAAGAAGTGAACCTGGAGCCAGGCGGTGGTGGCGCACGCCTGTAATCCCAGCACTTGGGAGGCAGAGGCAGGCGGATTTCTGAGTTCGAGGCCAGCCTGGTCTACAGAGTGAGTTCCAGGACAGCCAGGGCTACACAGAAAAACCCTGTCTCGAAAAACCAAAAAAAAAAAAAAAAAAAAAAAAAAAAGAAGCAGCAGCAGCTAATGCTCTTAACCACTGAGCCATCTCTCCAGATGCTGATGTGTCACATCCTTAAATATTTTTTTAATTAAAATTTCTTTTTAAATTTTGTGACAGGGTCTTTATGTGAAGCCCTGGGTGTCTTGGAGCATACTCTGTAGACCAGGTTGGCTTCAGACTCAGAGATCTTTTACCTCTGCCTCTGGAGTACTAGGATTAAAGGCATGAATCACCACTCCTGGCCTTATTTTCCTATCTTTTAACTGAGTATGTGTTTGTGTGTGCATGTCTGTGTTTGTTAGTATACACACACAAGTATCTACTGAGGTCAAAGGTGTGTGTGTATATGTGTGCAAGTGTGTGTGTGCGCATCTCTGTGTGTGTATGTGTTGATATGGACACAGGAGTGTCCACTAAGGTCAGAGGTGGTGTGTGCATGTGTGTGTGTGCATATGTATATTGACATGCACACAGGAGTGTCCATGGAGGTCAGAGGCATATGTGTGTGTGCATGAATGCATGCATGTGTGTTTGTTGGTATGCACACATTAAATGTCTAACAAAGTCAGAGGTATATGTGTGCGTGGTGTGCGTGTGTGTGTGTGTGTGTGTGTGTGTGTTGGTATGCACACATGAAGTGTCCACTGAGGTCAGAGATATTAGAGCCCTGGGACTAATATTACAGGTGGTTGTGAGTCACTTAAACATGGATGCTGGGAACTGAACTCAAGTCCTCTGTAAGAAGGGTGTGAACTCTTAACCTGTGAGCCATTTCTTCAGCCTCAGCAGTATGACTTTAATATCTATACAGCTGCTATGTAGCATAGGAGACGGTGAGGCAGGTGAACTGGATGTTACACCAGAGAGCTTGAACCTGAATTCAGGATTGCAGTGGGTGGGCAGGGCAAGGACTCCTCTGAGACACCACGCCCTTGTCCGCAGAACCTGTGCTGCCTTAGGTTATATGAAGATGTGGGACGGAAGAAGAAAATGAGCTACTGCCAGGGTCGCGGGCACCAAACACAGTCACAAGCCGAAGGAGGAGGCGGAAGTGAAACTAGACAGACTACAGTGTGCTAACTCACCACACTGCCAGCTTGGAAGACAGAGGGAGCCACAAGACAAAGGCGGCTGTGCCCCTGTGAGCTGGAAGAGTCAGAGAAGCAGGCTCCTCTTAGCACACATAGTCCTGTGAAGACTTTGGGTTCGGCCCGCTGAGTCTCTGTCAGGCTTCTGACCTACAGAGAACAACAATGTTTGCGTTGTTCTGAGCCACAAAATTGGGAATAATCTGCTATAGGAATAACAAACTCACTTGGTGAGAGAAGAGTTGGAAGCCGGTGAGGCGTGAGAAGGGAGTTGAGGGCCACATCAAACCTTAGCACAGCATAGAGGGGCAGTGCCGAGCCAGTGGAGAAGGGAGGGCGGGGCGAGCCAGCGGAGGTGGGAGGGCGGAGCTTTGAAGGCTGGAGATGCTGCCACCTCAGAGGTCCAACAGGACAGGCTGCCAGGACAAGGCAGCCCTGGAAGATGAGCAGAATTTGGAGTCAGGGAGGGACTCCAGAGAAGCCCTGGAGACTTTGCTCCAGGGAGCGAAGCAGGGGGAAGGGCCGTGTGTGCTGCTGTAGGGTGGATGAACAGAGTGCAAGGTGAGGCGTGGGGAGATGCTGGGAAGGAGAGTGGGAAGGAGGAGACCCAGGTACCACAGGTTCAGGCAGGGCGGCCAATCAGAAGTGGCCCCACAATTTACTGTTGTAAAGGGATGGGGACCACCACCACCAGAGCTTGGCTTTAGGGAACTTAAGGTCAGTAAGACTACATAGTCCCTATGTAGGCCTGGTTAAGTACTTGATTGACATGTGTGAAGCGCTGGGATTATCCCCCATCCCCACCTCCCAACCCCACCTCACCCCTACACACAGAAGGTGGGGGAGCAAGAGAAAGATGATACTTAAAGTATACATGTGTAAAGGATGTTTCTACCCCACCTTTGACCATTTAACTTAGTTCCTGGATCAAAGGCACACAACTTTTACTACTTACATAAGCCTTAATCAACACAAGAGCTGGGCAGTCACCAGTCCTCCACGCTATTAGAAGCTGCTTTCTGGGGCTGGAGAGATGGCTCAGAGGCTAAGAGCACTGACGGCTCTTTCAGAGGTCCTGAGTTCAAATCCCAGCAACCACATGGTGGCTTACAACCATCTGTAATGGGATCTGATCCCTTTTGCTGGGTATCTGAAGACAGCTACAGTGTACTCATATGCATAAAACAAATTAATTAATTAATTAAAAAAAGAAGCTGCTTTCCTATCAATCCCCCCAAATTATTACCTACTGTGTTTCCTCTGGGCTGCTCTTAGCTTCAATTGGCCAGCAGGCTCAGGGTCATGTTTCCTTGACTCCTAACCCATGGCAACTTTCTCTTCCTCCTCACCTTCTTCTCTCCTCCTTCTGGATTCTGAACCCAAAGACTGTGAGTATAGAACTTAGCATTATAATGCATAGCAATAGACCAAACTTCAACAAAGTATGTATCTAAGCTGCAGGGAAAGGCTTCTACAGCGTCCACACTAACCGGCTTGTCACCAGACTACTCAGGAGAGCCCTGATGTTCCATACACAGGTAGACCCTGGTGATCCAACTCACATCCTAAACCTGTAACCAGTAGAGGAGAGCCAGGAGTTACCACGGGATTGATTCTCTGTGTCCACATAGAGCCTTACAGGTCTTTCCCTGTAAAAGATCCTCCTTTGACTGGCTACCGTGCTGCTGTTGAGACTCTTGCAAAAGGCTTTCATTAAAGCACGCTTGGGGAGGACTCAGTCTCCACCACAGGCTCTTCTGTCAGTCTCAGTGAATTGTTGACTGCAGGAGCCAGGGCAGGAATGGGCTATGAGAACATTGTGTGCCGGCTTAGGGGTGCCAGGAAGACAAGGAAGGTAGACAGGACAGGGGATGAGGGAGCAGGACACAGACAAAATTCAGGTATCTGAGGACTGGGCGATGGCTTCAGTGGTTAGGAACACTAACCACTGCAGAGACTCAGAGTCCATGCCTAACCCTTATGTTGGCCAGCTCACAACTGTCTATAACTGGAGTTCCAGGGAATCTGGTGCCTCTTCTGGCCTCCATGAATATCGCATGCACATGTACCCAGATATACACACAGGCAAAAACAACTCATACACAAATGAATTAGTCATACATGAATGAGTCTTTTTTGTTTTGGTTTGTTTCTTTGTTTCATTTTGTTTTGTTTTGAGAAGGGGATTCTCTGTGCATCCCTTCCTTGCTGTCCTGGCACTCACTCTGTAGACCAGGCTGGCCTCAAATTCACAGAGATCTGCCTGCCTCTGCCAAACCTGGATTGAAGGTGTGTGCCACAACACATAGCAAATAAATGAATCTTAAAAAATAAAAAGTGAAATCTTGCCAGGTGTGATAGTATGCAACTTTAAGCCCAGTACTTGGGAAGCAGAGGCAGGTTAGCCCAGGCTGGCCAGGGTTACATAATAAGACACTATTCCAATAAAATAAAATAAAATCTTAAAAAAAAAAAAAACCAAACCAAACAGATTCTGTTTTTTAAGTCTAAACCTTGAGAATAAGCATAAAATTTAGGAAATCCAATTCCTTGCTCTGTGTGTGTGTGTGTGTGTGTGTGTGTGTGTGTGTGTTATGTGAACATGCTGTGTACACATTCATGGATATGCCCATGTGTGTGGAGACCAAGGTCACTGTCATGTGTCTCCCCTCAGGCATGCTCCACTCTCTCCTCCATTTCTTTTTGCACACATATTTTAATTCTTTGAAAATTCATTCAGTGTATCTTAATCATATTAATCCCCCAGTCCTCTCCTAACTCTCCTAGATCCAACCCCGACCTCCTCACATACATTTTTTTTTTTTTTTGGTTTTATTCGAGACAGGGTTTCTCTCTATAGCCCTGGCTGTCCTGGAACTCACTCTGTAGACCAGGCTGGCCTGAACTCAGAAATCCACCTGCCTCTGCCTCCCAGAGTGCTGGGATTACAGGCGTGCGCCACCACCGCCTGGCTCACAATTTTTTTAAAAGGACTTATTTACTCTGTTGTCTGGGTGTGAGCATGTGCATCCTGTTCATGGAGGGCGGAGTCAGTCTCTCTCCTTTGTCTTTTTGGGAGGTAGAGTCTCTCTTGTTCCAATTGCTGTTCTGCATGCATCCCTTTCTCTTGTCTTCATCCCCATCTTCCCAGAGGAAGCTGGGACTACAGATTGGAGCTATATACAGAATTTTTAATTATTTTATTATTATTATTTTCTTTTTTGTTTGTTTTTAATCTGTTTTGGGTTTTGTTTTTGGAGACAGGGTTTCTCTGTGTAGCCTTGGCTGTCCTGGAACTCACCCTGTAGACTAGTCTAGCCTCAAACTCAGAGATCCATCTGCCTCTGTCTCCAAGTGTTAGGATTAAAGTTGTGCCACAAACTCTGGCCAATATGAGCTCAAATAAGCTCAATAAGGAATGTGGTCCCTAGGCTGGACCAAAATAACTATTGTATGTTTCCACATTTCTTAGTTCTCCACGGTTCTCTTACGTGAGGTCAGTGGCTCTTTTCTTATTTGACTATCTCTCACTCTCTGCAGGGTCTCAGGTAGTCCAGGCTAACTCATAATTTAGTTGAGCATGAGAACTTCTGATCCTCCTGACTCCTCAGTACCTGAGATTTCAGGACTGCAACACCATGCTGAGTTTTTACAGCTCTAGAAATCAAACCCAGGCCCTGATCACACCAGGCACCACTCAACCAACTCAATTCCAGCCCAGTAAGGCTTTTCCTGACACAGCAACAGAATAAGCAGGCTGCATCCCTGGTGCTGGGAATATTTGTGGCCTGGAGGGAGGTCAAACAATCAAGAAATAAACACCTGATACTTCTGGGAGAAGAAGTGATGGGGAAAGCCATGAGGAGAGGATACAGGCAGCTGCTGGGGGTGCAGGGCTGCGGTGCTTTGTCACAGGGACACCAGGGAAGACCTCCTTGATTAGTGACATCTGGCCTGAGATCTAAGGAGCAAAATGCCCCAGGCTGGCACAGGCAGCCCAGAGCAGGGAGAGGGAAGGTCATGGGTACTGGAGTACAGTGCAACATAAGTCTGTAATCGCTTTTAAACAGACCGTCTATAGGGCAGTGTCGACAAGTGTCTTTCATTTGTCTTAAAGAATGATCAGGAAAACACGCCCACCTATCTTAAGAAAAACAGCCTGTTTGTGAGGGCGCTGTCCACGACTGATCAGAGATCAGCTACATCTCTGTTGCTAGAGTGCCCTCCAGTGTTTCAGGGATGAGCTACATTTGGCAAGGGGACTGGGCGCTTCCTTTTTATTTTTTTTATTTATTTTATTTATTTATTATTTTTTTTTATGCTAAACTTTTATTTTGGACCAAAACCTAGTATGGGCAAGCCAACCTTCTCCCAAAGGCCAGTGTGAGACTAGATAATAAGGCAAGAGACGTTTATGTGCCTCTACATGAGCCTCCATTCCTTCTAGCCAATGTGTGTGTGACAATGTTTTGACTATTTTTAATGACCCATATATATTTACATCTTTTAAAAGCTCTATAGAGGGGCCCGTGGTAAAGGGGAAAGAGGCCGTACTCTTAACCGCTGAGCCATCTCTCCAGCCCTGTTGTTTGTTTTCTAAGACAGCTCTCCTTAAGCTTGCTAAGTAACTAAGGCTGATCCTCCTGGGTCTACCGCCCCAAAGCCATGCCATCAGCACCTGTACACATACCCTCACACAGACGCATACAAATAAATAGTTACCGTATCTTGCCAGGCATGGTGGTGCACACCTCTAATCCTGGCACTCAGGAGGCAGCCTTGTCTACAGGACAGTCTACAGTGTGAGACCCTGTCTCAAAAACAAAACAAAGCCAGGGAGTGGTGTTGCGCACGCCTTTAACCCCAGCACTTGGGAGGCAGAGGCAGGCGGATTTCTGAGTTCAAGACCAACCTGGTCTACAGAGTGAGTTCCAGGACAACCAGGGCTACACAGAGAAACCCTGTCTCAAAAAACCAAAATAAATAAATAA
Organism: Apodemus agrarius; assembly: GCA_964023405.1. Lineage (NCBI taxonomy): Eukaryota > Metazoa > Chordata > Mammalia > Rodentia > Muridae > Apodemus > Apodemus agrarius. The sequence goes on from OZ030013.1 coordinate 2,757,796, forward strand.
ATGAAAGAAAGAAAGAACTATAAATTTCAGAAAACGAATAAATTGAATGTGGCGCTCATGAAGGGGAGGGGCAGAGGGATGATGGAGTCTTTGTTGTCATTTGTGTTTCCCACGATCGGAAGGTTCTGTCAGTCAGTATCTGAAGGGTCCTGCAGCTACTTACAGAGCACCAGCCATTCTCAGCTGCTGCCACCATCTCGAGCATGCAGAGTGCTTATAAAAACTGCAGGGACATTAACTCTCCTCTTCATTACCAATGGCACCTCTGTGGGTCTCAGAAGCCCGGCTAGGAGAAAGACATGGCCTCCTGGGTAGTTGCCTGGCAGGCCAGAGTGCCAGCTGAAGCCGAGTGCCAGAGGACAGGGTTCTCTGTATGCCGGGCACTACGGGCACGGTGGCCCACATGCCGTGTTTATTTTACCAAGCACGGGCTTGCTAATACTGAGGAAGAGGTGCGGGCAAGCTCTTCAAGGCAGCCTGCAGTCCAGAATGTGAAAACCGGTCCTTCTGGAAGATGCTTTGACAGCAAGTACCAAAGAAGGCTGCAAAAGCTATATGCTTTGAACCTGCAAGTTCACAAGTCAACAGCTGCCTGCAGGGATCCCCAGAAAGCTGGGAGGGATATTTACCCATGCATTTCCCAAGAAAGAAGACTCAGGGATTGACTAAATGAACCACCGTGGTTATGGTCATACACAAAAACATGTGCACACGTGCAAAATGTGATTGTCCTCTAAAATAATCAGGAGGAAAACTCCAAAATATGGGCTGGGGCACTAGCTCAGGAGAAAAGCCCTGCCCTTCTGATCCTCCTGCCTCCATCTCCAGAGTACTGGCGTTACAGTGGGTACCACCATGGTCAGCTTTTGTGGTGTTTAGAATTGAACTGAAGGTTTCGTACGTGCTAGGCAGGCGCTCTACCAACCAAGCTACATTCCCGGGACCCCCGCCCCTGACTTACTTTTATGACAAAGCCTCTCTGAATCATGAACACAATCCCATAATATCAGCATCAGCCCATTGGAGGGACAGAGCCATCATGACCTAATTACCTCTTAAAGGTTCCACCTCTCAACACTGTTGCTTTGGGGGTTTCATTCCCAACACATGACTTTGAGGGACGCATTCAAACCACAGCAACAAGCTATAAAAGCAACATGAAATAAACTGAACCTGCTTGAACGGCAGTGGATTTATATTCATACCCAAGTGACCTGTATGAAAACAAATACCATTTCCTCCATAATATCTTTATTACCTAATAAAATTCTAAACCTGTTGAGCACACAAGCAAAGTGTAGAAAAACAAGTGAGCGACGCCGAACACACCGCAGCTGCTGAGTGCCAGGAAGAGTGTATTGTTTTACAATCAGCCACTCTTTTCCCTCAATAAAATCCATCATACATGCCAGTAGCCCCTCCCCCAAGGAGTCCAGCGCTGCCCCTGCCTCCTCTCTGCTTCTTCTCAGATGCACATACCTCACCTGAGGTGCTACTGCACACCTCTTGGGAGATAGAGGCAGACCAGTCTCTGTGACTTCAGGGTCAGCCTGGGCTACATAGTAAGTACCAGATCAACCAAAGTTACATAATAAAACCCTGTGTCAGAATCTAAATAAATAATGAAAATAAAATACATAAACTTATATAAATTAGAACAATGAATTACTGAGTTTGTGACACACACAAAACAATGATGCTAGTAAATAAATAAACAAACAATAAGCAAGCAAACAAACAAATACATTGTCAGAACACAGTCCAAAAAAGTCATATGAGAATTCTGAGTGCTCCTGAGAAAACTTAAAAGAATTCAAGAGCAGAGTCTTACGACCTCAGTGTCTTCAAAACACAGAATTGGGCTGGAGAGATGGCTCAGCAGTTAAGAGCACTGACTGATCTTCCAATGGTCCTGAGTTCAAATCCCAGCACCCACATGGTGGCTCACAACTATCTGTAATGAGATCGGATGCCCTCTTCTGGAGTGTCTGAAAACAGCTACAGTGTACTTACATATAATAAATAAACAAATCTTTAAACAACAACAAAAAACCCCAAAGACTTGTTCTTGGACCGTGTTTCTGTGCTCCTCCCAGGTGTAGCAGGTAGGAGTGAGTTCACTTCAGATCATTCTTTACAACTGGTTATTATTAGTCATTTATATGCCTCTATGGAAAAAATATGTTTTTGCCACATGCGGCTTGTCCTGGTGATTGTACACTTTGCTCATGTGACTCTTCAAAACCCTCAGAATATAAAATCATCTGACGCTCTGAATAAAGTTGCCATCACATGAGATTTTAGTTCACCTCATTTATCTGTTCCACTCTCTCACAGGTCCCACCCGCTCTAGAGTGGCAAACAGCAAGTAGTGTTTCTGCATCTCCTTGAATGAAGTAGTATAAGTAGATCCATGAAGATGTAAATAGTACATACGTTTGGCAGCATGAGCACCTATAAAAATAAAGTTCCATACACACTGCAGCACCGGCAAGGTTTCAAAGTGTTAAGCCAAGTAAAGGAAGCTACAAACCAAGGGGTGAACACTATCAATGCAGCATCCAGATTGGATACATTCTGAGAAACAAGACGGTTTCCTCTGCCCGGCATGGAGGCAACAGAAAATGCTGTGAATGAACTGGTGATGGACATATATTACAATGTAACTATAAACTCTATATTCAGCTGATGGGTATATTTTATAATGTAACTCTAACTCTACTCAAAATAACTTAAATAAAAAACTACATATGTGCATCTCTCTGTTTATTTATTCATTTATTTTGGTTTTTGAGACAAAGTTTCTCTGTTGTAGCCCTGGCCATCCTATAACTCACTCTGTAGACCAGGCTGGCCTTGAACTCACAGAGATCCACCTACCTCTGCCTCCCAAGTGCTGGGATTAAAAGCGTGTGTTTGGAGCTGGAGAGATGGATCAGCAGTAAAGAGCACTGACTACTCTTCCAGTGTTTCTGAGTTCAATTCCCAGCAACCACATGGTGGCTCACAAACATCTGTACTAGGATCTGATGCCCTCTTCTGGTGTGTCTGAAGACAGCTACAGTGTACTCACATTCATTAAATAAATAAATAAATAAATAAATAAATATTTAATAAGTAAATAAATAAAAATTATTTTTTTAAAAAAGGGTGTGTCACTGTTGCCTGGCGTGTCTATTCTCTAAAGTGGCTTATTTTTATGTGTAAAATGATTTGCCAGCATGAATATCTGTGTATCATGTGTATGCCGTGCCCAAGGGGGTCAGAGAGGGCATCAGAAAACCTAGAATTGGAGTTACTGATTATGAGCCAACTTGTGAGTACTGGAAATTGAACCCAGGTCCTCTGCAAGAGCAGCCAGTGCTTTTAACTGCTGAACCATCTCTCCCATCTCAAGACTCAAGATTCTTAAGATGTTAATTGCTCTGACTTACTGTATGGATTCAATGCAATACTGCTCAAAGCCCAGCAAATTAGTCTGTGGTGCTAACAAACTAATTCTGAAGTTTATGCAGAAAAGCAAAAGGCCCAGGAGAGCCATCACTGCGCAGCAGGCAAGACGGTCATGAAGAGCGTACAGTGCCTGCAAAGCAATGGAAGCGTTGTCAGACAGTAGGATAGACAGCTCATAAAGATCTACAGATGCTGCCAACGGATGCTGGATGAGACCCAAGGGCAGTCTCCTCAATGAAGTGGCTAAAACAGCCGGAGGGGTCATAGACCTGAGACTAACACACAGCACTGTTTACCTTCCAAAAGAAACAGGGGAGGGAGAGGCTCTCAAGATCTACAGATGATTAGCTGGACTTCACTAAAATTAGAAATATTTTTTCTTTGGAATATAGTCTAAAGAGAATGCTGAGAAAAGCCACAGACTGAAAGAAAATATTTCCAAAATGCAGATCCGATGACAGACTATAGCTGATATATAACAACAGTAAACTCAACAGCAAGCAAATGACCAGAGGGTCCCCATTCTCCCTTGGGCTCATGTAGCTTTTTGTGGGGAGGACAGCTCTCCACACACCCGGGGAAATCTGTCCTTCTGCAGACACCACCTTTAACTCAATCCTTTAACTCAACTCTGACATTTTCCAGCTAGAGCTAATACATACCGGATCCCACACACTTAGGGCCCAACCTCCTTCTAGAAAACTGCACATGTTCAGCAAGCTAGCCGCTCTCCAAACCCTGGCCTTTTGGATTTGCACAGACATTATTGATGGTGACTTGGGATCAATCTTCACTCCCATATATGGTGACATATGTGTGTGTGTATACATATATATGTATATATATATACATACATACATACATACATACATACATACATACCACAGGCTTTAGTTTGTGTTTTAGTTACAGTCTCTGTTGCAGTGATAAAGCCAGACAGGGTTCATTTCCACTTACAACTGTCAGGTCACACTTCATCACCGAGGAAACGCAAGGCAGGAACGAATCTTGTGGTTCCTTCTTCTCTTCTATCTTGTGTCAAACTGACAAAACACTTGCCAGCACGGGTGTACCTTAAAGTCACACTGTGGACTTTCTGTGAGGGGCTGAACCCCGAAGCCCAGCAGCCCCCCAACACTCAGGTCACTCAGAAGAGTCCAGTGGTTTAGGGCTCTGTTCCAGGAAACAGGAACAGATACCAAATATACATACTTGATATATCACTGTATCATGCACAACACAATTCAGAAATCAGCAAAGTAGTTGGGACAAATTTACAGAGAATATACACAGATGGCAAATCACCATCTGGAAGGCTGCACAAAAGCCTGACCCCAGCAACACACTGCCTCCAAGAAGGCCACACCTCCTAATCTTCCCCAAACAGTTCCACTACCCAGGGACCAAACATTCAAATATAGGAGCCTCTAGGGGCCACTCTTGTTCAAACCACCACAGCATCATCTAAGGGATTTCAGGTTCAAACAAACCGAAAACAAGATACTGAAGCCACATACTGGTTAGAATTGTTGACTGTTCTTTAACCAACAATGGCAAAGATGAGTCAGCAGAGCAACTCACTCTCATTCACAGATAAGATGGTGCAGCTACTGTGGCATCTTCTCGTAAAACTAAACACAATCTTCTGAAAGAATTCAACAGTCACATTCCTCAGTGATTGTGTCTACCCACAAACCTGCACAAACGCACAGTGAAGCCTTCTGCACGACCAACAAAACCTGGACGCAACCAAAATATCCTTCAGTGACAGACCGTATAAACCGACTGTAGTAGAGTTACCCAATGGGATATTACTTGGCAGTACAAAGAACTGAGTTATTAAGTCATGAGAGACGTGAAGGAATTTCATACACCTATTGTTAAATAAAGAACCCAGTCCGAAAAGACTACACACCATACGGTTCAAATTCTTTGACACTCTAAATGAGACGGATCAGCAATAAAATAATATGTTACACAGGCCTGAAAATCTGACTTTCATGCCAGGGTGGAAGAAAACCAACTCCTGAAAATGGTCCTCTGACTGCCACACAAGCTGCAGTATGTTTGTGACAACATTCGCGCGCACACACACACACACACACACACACACGCGCACACACACACTAAATAAAGTAAATGTAAAAAGTAAATTGTCTGTGGGTACCTGGGAAGAATGCAGACCAAGAAAATTACCACTTGTACATAAAAGTGCTTGAAGAAAGAAAAGGGTGCTGACCTAAGTAATTCTAGGAATAAATGGAGCTCATGAGCCTGGAGGGAGTCTAAGCACTGTCCTCTAGTGGGTGGACGTCTTCCCAGTGGGTGTGGGCTAATAATTCATATGCTTGCTGGGACTGAACAATTAAGTGCCTGCATCGTAGACGGCGGGAGCTAGCTTTCCTACTGTTGGGGTGGTGCTTTACAAACAAGCCTGGGGAAGAAGTTAGACTGGTCCCTGAGTGATGTGTCAGAACTAGAAGCATCATAAGGACTCATGTGTAGCTTGAGAAATAGCCACAGATGGGTCTATATAACAATGTTAATAGGTGTCTGTGTGTGTGTTCCCATCTCTATTTCTTGGCTCTGTCAAGTGAGTTAAGCTCCCTTCCTTGAAAGCAGGGTAATTTATATACATCCAGCATGGCCACAGACAACCGCATGAATAACATGACAGTCTAGAGCTCAGGGCATACGCTGGTAGGTCAGAAACGGGGGTCAAGACTGGAGGGTCTAGAATGGCCCCTGTGTGCTCAGCAATGGTTCAGGCATTCTAGAAAATAAGCAAGGAGCCACCAGAAGTAGCCCACTGGTCCAAGACAGCATTTCATTTCCTCTAGTGGGTTTACTAGGACCACAGTGGCTTAGCACAATTGGCTCAGTGAAGACAAGTACCAGCCCTTGGTAGCGATAATACATGGTACAGAGAGGAGGTAAAAAGCAGTTCACACGAAGCTCCAAACTTTTTAGAAGTGGTGACTGTGTGTAGTCAGGACTGGCCCTTTCACACGTCAGAAACAGAACCTCCGGGCTGGCCCAGGACCGCTCAGGCTCCAGGAGTGATTCTCCAGCCAGGGTGCAAGCCCACAGATGAGGAAGACAGTGAAGTGCCTAAGATCATGTCGGTCCTGCCATGGGTCCGGGTTATTCACACAAGACAAAAGATGTAAAAGCGCTACGCTGTGCACTCTGGCCTCATCGCTCCGTGGGACTTTGAGACAGCCTCTGATCCTGTTTCCTCATAATAGGCAGAACACAACACCTGAAGGGAGACCGCAGGACACATGCAGTTAGCAGATGGGCAAGTGTCATGGGGGAAGGTCCCTGTTCGTGACAGTTTACCAATCTTTTACCAACTAGTATTACTATGTAAGCCAGGCTGGCCTCAAACTTGCTTTGTAGATAAGTGTAGCCTTGAACCTGTGTCTTTCTGCCTCTGCTCCCCAAATCCTGGAATTCTTTTCAAATATTTACTCCAAAGCTGATGGCATAAGACTTATCGTCTCTTATTAAACCAAAGAAAAATTCAAAATATATGCTCTTTTCACCTAAAAAAGAAAATTCAGTGTTTCTCATGAGCAGATTTTGGCAAAAGTTCTTTGAAACCCTCAATCATTCTTAGCTGGGTAAGTGGGTCCAGAGACCAAACATTTGGGAACCACTGTGCTTCACATAGGTACTGGGTGTGTTGTCGCGTCTCAGCTACTCCGCAGCGCCCCTAAGTTAGCGCGTTACATGCCAGGTGCTGGCAATCCAGCAACGTTTATACCCATTGCCCGGGTCCATGCAAAGCCCTCCCACTGGGAGGCAGCAGCCGCAGTGACCTTTGCAAAGGTCAAGGACAGAAGGCACAGAGGTTTCAGGCTAGAGTGCACATACAGGCTCCGGGGACCACTCTGGCCACCGCCTTCGCCGCGCGGCGGGGACTGGGAACCTGAACTCACAGCCTGGGCAGCGCCGCCGCTCCGCGAACCGCGTTCCGCAGCACACACAGCGCCATCTTCCCGACCTGGCCCGCCTACACCCCGCCCCACCCCGCCCAGCCGGATTCGGCCACGCCCTCCCTACCAGGCTTAGCCCGTCCCTCTCTCGCCACGGCCCAGCCAGTCCAGCCGGACTCAAGCTCACCTTCTTTCAGCAGGCAAGGCCCCAAGCACCGCCTCTCTTCCCCAAACCACGCCCGCCCCCGTTAGCCACACCCCTCCTCTGCGAGCCCTGCGCCGAGGCTTTGGTGACCTAAGGCTCGTCCGGCTTCTGAGGCGAGTTAGGGAAACTTCCTTTTTCCTCTGGCTGAGCAGATTCAGATTTCCAAGAGACTTTTTTTGTGCTGTTTTTATTATCAACGTGCCCCTAACACAGTCGGTGAGCCTGCGGTGGTGCACGACCTAAAAGTCCTCTGTCTTCTAGCTCTGTAGTTTGATTTTAGTGGCCACTACGTTCCATTCGTTCTGAATTGACACTTAAAAACGTTGTCGGAAGCTGGATTAAAAAATAGACCCAGAAGCCTTATGCAGCCAGAGGGGAAACACGGATGCCGAATTTCTACAAGACTGAGTTATTGCTTTGTGATACCAACAGAACAGACTGTTCAAGCCCTCTGTGAGGCCCCCCACACCCACCCAGACCTCTCCTGCCTGCACCCAGAAAGGACCATTCCACTTTCCTGTCTCCACTGCGGCCCCAGTCTGTGTTCAGTCAAAATGGAGCCTGAGGCAAAGAAGTATCAGGAACACTCATTCCATCTCTAATTTGCACATCGATATTTTGTACTGAGAGACTGAGCCTTGTCTCCAGATACTAGATCATACCCTTTGTCCGATTACTCTTCTCTGTGTCCTTCCATCCAACAATAAAACCACAGGTCTGGAGGCTTGAGTTTTTATTTAACAATAAGAGTCACATAAAGTGTCAGTTACGTGCACAAAAGAGAGTCTTGCAGGTTTTGCACCTGAGAGGGTCAGAGGAATGGGTGCAGCTTTGAAAGAGGATAGTGTGGGGGAGGGTGAAAGTCTTCAGGGCAAAGTAGAGCAAGCATAAAGCTGCAGGCATCTGAGAATCGCTGGGCCAGATGTAAGTGGTCTAAATGCCTTTTTAATAATATGCTCAGGAGTAGAATTTAGGGCCTCATCCAGCCGGGTGGGAGCTCTACCACTGAGCTCCACCCTGGCCCCAGATTGCTGAAATCTTAGCATTGTCGTTCACAAATACATTTGTCCTAGATAGAAGTGAGTTATATTTTCACCACTCGGCCTTGTAATTATAGTGAAAATTCAATTAACTTCCACTGTTTGTCTTAGGATATCTAGCTTTGTATTGGCTCTCCACACGGACACCTCCTAGGACTCGTCCGCTGAAAATATCTGATCAACCTCACTGTTTGCTGTGACATTTAAATAACTTTCCAGCGGGAAAGGGCAGACCCATTAGGAAAATGAAGCCCTTTATTCTTTGGTTAGGAAAACCAAAGGCTCTTTATCACAATCCATTCTTTCCTTCCTTTTGCTGTCTGGCCGGATGTAGGGTTTTCTCACCAAAGTTGAGTCTCAAAGGCTGAGCGGGCCGTGTCACTGGTTTCAAACTTCAGAATGGTGCACTTAGAAAGAGGCCTATTAGAAGTTCTGTGGAATGGTTTTTAAGCAGTGGCACAGATAGAACTTGGCTCTGAGATCATTGCTGCCTCCTGCTGCTAAGATACAAAACCCTCCCAGCCGCGCTCCCGGTCCGCGCTGCCTTTGATAAGGGTGATGGCTGTGTCTGGCTCCTTGGGGAGAAAGGAAGAGACGTCTCTCAGATTTAGGCCAAATGCAGAATAACTAATGGCCACGTCCTGAGCCTGCCGGGGCCTTCGCTGTCTCTCTTTAAGCAGAGGAAGTTAGACTACATAACCTTTAAAATACCCTTCGGCTCCGGAAGGCCTGAAGTCTGATTTTCTCACTGCATGATTTTCCAGCCCACGCTGCAGCATCCCCTACCATCAGAAGTCCGGTGGTGGCCCTTCTAGACCGTCTAGACCATGGTCTCTGCTTTGTCCCCATAGCTCTTCTAGTACTTATCTATCTATATAACTTATTTATTTTTGGTTTTTTGTTTATTTGTTTGTTTGTCTTTGAGATGTGGTCTCCTATTGACCAGGACTCTTGCTACGTAGTTGAAGCTGGACTTGAACTCCGATGCTCCTTCCTGCGCTTTCCCAAGTGTTGGGATTACAGCCATGTTGGCTTCATGAAGTGCTGGGAATCGAACCCAGGGCTTTGTGCATAGCAGACAAGCACCCTACCAACTGAGTTACTCCCCCAGCCTGTTTCTGGATTTCCAAGTGAAGTTGGATGAACACTGGCCTCCAAAGATGTTGGCATCCTAACTGCTAGAGCCTACGAGTGTGTCATCCAGCATGTGTGATGAAGGAGCTTGAGGTCAGAGGATTATCCTGGATCGTATGGAAGGACCCAGTTATAAGCATCCCTAAGAAGGAAGCAAGAGAGTCATGTCCCAGTGCAGGCCGGAGCCTTGGAAGCACAGTGGAGCCTGGGGTGGGGCACAGTCAAGGCATTGTGATCCCTGGAAGCTGGGAAGGCAGCCAAAGGCTTCTTCCCTACCACATGCTGAAGAACCTGGAGAACCACAGGAACATCTGAACTTATCCCCAGGAGAGCTGTTTTGAACTTCTGGCCTCTACAAGATGATAATTGTTATATTGTTTTAAGTCGCTAAGTTTGCAGTAATGGATTGCAGAATCAAAGGGATACATAGTAAAACTGAAACCTTCTCAGAGCTCCTCTACCAAGGAATGGCTCTTAAAGACTGACTTTAAGGCCTGTGGAGGGGCTTGGGCTCAGTGGGTAAAATGTTTGCCTGGCATGCATGAGGCCCTGGGTTCCATGCCTAGAGCACGCCCAGTGCATAAAGTGAATATCGGCACAGGCCTGTAATTCTAGCACTTAAGAGGTGGGGGCAGAAGGATCAAGCGTTCAAGATGGGGACTGGACAGATGTTTCAGCGGTTAAGAGCACTCAGTGCTCTTCCAGAGATCCTGAGTTCAAGTCCCAGCAATCACATGGTGGCTCACAACCATCTGTAATGGGATCTGATGCCCTCTTCTGGTGTGTCTGAAGACAGCAACAGTATACTCATATAAAATAAATAAATCTTTAAAGAGAGAGGAGAGAGAGAGCGTTCAAGGATGGAGCTGGAGAGATGGCTCAGCAATTAAGAGCCCGTGCACAGGACAGGAGCTCAGTTCCCAGCACCTACATGGTGGCACAAAACTTTCTGTAACTCCAGTTTCAATGAATCTAATTCCTTCTTCTGACTCTGTGGACACTAGGCATGCATGCATGGAGTGCACTTAAATAAAAACAGGTAAAGCATACACCTGAACACATAGAACGAAAACAAATGAAAAGGATTTAAAAGAATTCAATATTATACTCAACTACGTAGTAAGCTTGAGGCCAGCCTAGTTACATGAAACCCTGTCTCATAAAAAATTAAATAAAAAGTACATTTCCAAGGGACTGGGCATTGTGGTACATATCTTTAATCTCAGCACTCTGGAGACAGAGGTAGGCTATCTTTATAAATTTGAAGCCAGCCTGGGCTACACAGTGAGACCCTGTTTTGAGGTAGGGCGTGGGCAGTAAGATGGCACTTGCCTCAAAAGCCTTAATTCCTGAGTTCGGTTCCTGGGATCCACAGGATATAAGGAGAGCCTTTCTCCCAAACATTGTCTCTGACCTCCACACAGCTGCTGTAGTAAGTTCCCTCCCAACACTCGCACACAATAAATAAATCATAAAGTCCATTACGTGCAATAACAGAAGAGTAAAAAAGTACTTCTTCTGAGTACTAATGTAAAACTCAGAATTCTGCCTGTCTCTGCCTCCTAGGCTGGGGCTCAAAGGAACGCCCAACCACTCCTGGCCTGGTGAAGGTATCTTACCACAGCTACAGAAATGGTGGTGCGTTCCCACCACCCAGCAACAAGTCTAAGAAATGCTTTCTTCTTTAGGATACGTGAAAATAAAGCCAAGGGCCTCAGGTTTGCAAGCAGCACCAAGGCTGCCTCGGCCTTGGTTAGCAGGGCCGGCTTATTCCTGAGGCAGGGTCATTTGTACCATGTGGACAGGGGTGCAAAGAGTCAGCAAATGGGGATTAAGAAGCAGCTTGGACCAATTAGATCACATGAGGTCCCAAATCTCTCATTTATCAGGATAAATCCAAATTTGACTCCTATTGCTAAAGAAAAAATAAAAAGCGAGGTACATATTTCTTACAAGCCAACCTGGGGGCATTATCATGCTGTCTATTATCAGCAATGAACAGATTTGACTCCTTTCCAAACAAGATTGGCAGGGCCTGCGGGGTCTGTCGGAGTCAGGCTAATCCTCCAATCATCTGCCTGCCCTACCACGGGTAATAGAAAAGTGTTGGTAATAAGCAGGTTAACAATCTTCTTGTCTGGCGCATTAAAGATAATTCCACACGACCCAGAGGGTCTTACCCAAGAGCTTCCATCACGTGGCTCAGCAACACAAGTCGCTGGGCGTCATTTCCACCAAGGCTACCAGCTATCAGTGGTGCAGCAAAGTCACTGTGTCCCTGCTCAGATCAAAACACGGGCTGCACTTCAGGAGTTCTTATTACAGTGCGGGACAGAGAACTAACACAAAACTCGGCAGCCACAAACATGGAAAATGGTAGTGCACACTGCACATGCCAAGGCGTGCCTGGGGCCCTGGGCCAGTTAGTGAGCTGAGCTTCATGAAGGTCAACTTCATTTCATCTTATTACCTGATGGCTTAAATGTAATGCATACATAGAGTTAGCAATTTTTTTTTTTAAATAGCAAAAAAGGATATAGAGAAAGCTTTGCCATCCCTGTCCCTACTTACTCTGCTCCTCCTTCCCCGGCAGGTGACCTTCCTCAGAATTATTTCATTCTTTCAGAGAAAACAAAACAAAACCCCAAGCAAACAAAACAAAACAAACAAACAAAAAACCCACATAGGGAGTTTGACTAAGCTCCTTAACTTCATGTTACAGAAAAGAAACATTGTTGTTACAGAGAAGAAACATTGTATTTACGGGGAATCCTAGAGTAGTCAGATTGAGAGAAACAGTACAATGAGGGCTGGTAGTGAGAAACAGTGATCCTCACTTCATAAGAGTGCTGGACCCTCAGAATAGCAGTGGAGGGGCTTATTTACAACCCTGAAAAGCTGGGTGTCAGCCTAGAGAGAAGGCAGAAAAGGCAGGCATGCCCTATTTGGTGCAAAACAGTGGTTTTTGTATGCCTAATCACATTTTCCTGCTCCCCTTATCCCTCACTGGCTGAGTTCTTCAGGGAGGTACAATCTTTTTTTTCTTTTTTTCTTTCTTTTTTATTTTTTATTTTTTTTATTTTGGTTTTTGGTTTTTGGTTTTTTCGAGACAGGGTTTCTCTGTATAGCCCTGGCTGTCCTGAGACTCACTCTGTAGACCAGGCTGGCCACGAACTCAGAAATCTGCCTGCCTCTGCCTCCCAGAGTGCTGAGATTACAGGTGTGTGCCACCACCGCCCGGCAGGGAGGTACAATCTTTCCAGTTAGCTAATATAGTTCCCCACTCAAGTTCCCCATGTTCCCGGGGATTCAAGGACCTTTTCCAACACGTGGGCGCAGCCCAGCAGGTACTAGCCGCGAGCTAGGGAAAACAGGAGCTGAGGGCCTCCTGCTTATCTATGAACTACTGATAATCTCAATATGCATTTCATAGTGAGGGTGGACATTGTGATTTGTTTCTTACAGTGGGGGCATGGGAAGGAGGTGGGGAGGCCACACTTCATGGAAAATACTTTCAGTTTAGGAAGATAGTACAACAGTGTGAATGTACTGAGTGTGTATGTGTATGTGTGTGTGTTGTGTGTGTGTAACCCAGGGTTTTCTGCACACTAAATAAGTACTCTACTTCTGAGCTCTAAGCCTCGCCCATTGTGAATGTAAACAATGTTTCAGAACTGGCCCCTTGAAAATTCAGTTGGGGCTCGGTCTCAGTCGTAGGAGTGCGGAGGAGTGCTTGCCTAGCATACACAAAGCCTGGGATTCAGTCTCCAGCATGGCACAAACTGGACAAACTGGTATACGACTGCAGCCCAGCACTCAGGAGATTGAGATAGAAGAGTAAATTCAGGGTCATCCTCAGCTACACACAGAGTTCAGTGCTTAGCCTATATAAGACTGTTTCAACAAGGGGGGAAATAAAGTGGTATGGTCATGTAACCCTAACCCTGATTTTTATTCCACTCTCCGTTTTAATATAAAACATAAAATATAACTCTGGGTGTGGTGGTGCAAGCCTTTAGCCCCAGCACTTGGAAGGCAGAAGCAGGCAAATCTCTGGATTCAAAGCCAGCCTGGTCTACATAGTGAGTTCCAGGAAACCAGGGCTACACAGAGAAACTCCATCCATCCATCTATCTATCTATCTATCTATCTATTTAAAGTATGATCTTTCTTATTGACAGTGTGTCTTGGAGAGGCTTTTACAAAACAAAACAAAAATACCTTAAGAAAAAAATCAACTTAGGGGAGAAATGGTTCATCTAACTCACAGTTCCAGATTATAGTCCATTATTGCAGGGAAGTCAAGGCTGGAGCTTGAAGCAGGGAGTCACCCAGAGTCCCAAGCAGAGAGAACGTGCACACATGCTTACTGCTCAGCCTGCTTTGTATGCTCATACAATTCAGGACCCAAACCCGGCAATGGCGCCTCCATGGTGGTCTTGGCCTTCTCACGTCAGTTAACGCAATCAAGACCAACCTTCCACAGATGTGACCTCAGGACCACAGGCCAAGTTGATCTGGACATTCCCTCACTGAGACTCTTTCCAGACGATTCTAGATGGCGTCAAACTGACAATTAATACCAACCACCAGAGGCTGGAGGATGCCGGGCAGTGAAGAGCACACACTGGCCTTTCAGAGACCAGTTCCCAACTGCCTGCCACTCCAACTCCAGGGGTTCGAAGCTCCTTTTTGGCTTCTGCAGACATGTATACACATGTGGAATACATTCTCGCACAAACACATAAAAAAATCCTTTATAAAAAAATAGAGTGCCAAACACCACACAATGTGTTCTAAGCACTCTAAAATTCTAGCACACAGAGGGATATTCAGATTTTTGTGCAGAAGAAAAGAAACAAAATACGCACATAAAAATACTAAAGGCAAAGGTGAGCGGTGGTGGCGCACGCCTGTAATCCCAGCACTCGGGAGGCAGAGGCAGGCGGATTTCTGAGTTTGAGGCCAGCCTGGTCTACAGAGTGAGTTCCAGGACAGCCAGTACTACACAGAGAAACCCTGTCTCAAAAAACAAACAAACAAACAAAACAACAACAACAACAAAAATACTAAAGGCAAATTCAGAGAAAGTGCCTGCGTGGACTAAGAAAATTATTTCAGGCTTCAGAGAAGCTACCTTCCCTATCTGGTTCATCCCCACCCTCCAACCCCCCACCCCCAACCCCCAGACTAGGTTTCATTACGTAGCCATGGAACTCTCTAGGTAGACTAGGCTGGCCTCGAACTCACAGAGACTGAGCTGCCTCTGCCTCCTGAGTGCTGGGATTAAAGGTGTCCACCACCATACCTGCCTCTAATTCAAACATTTATACACAGGTAAACCTGGAGAAGTATTTTCACATTATCCATTTTAAAAAATAAGCTGGGAAGCTCGCCTATCTCACACAGTCCTTGGCTTAAAGTTTGCAAAATCTAGTTTTTGCTTCTTTCTCTTCTTCTTCATCTTCTTTTTTTAAAAGCTTTTAACTTATTGACCTCAGTATTTTTGCTACATCCATTGCTAGGATCAAATCCTTATACTTTTCAAAAGCATTCCTTTAACCTGAGGTCAAAACCAATGTGAAATATGAAGAAGTTATAAAAAGACTGAAATCTAGAACAGCCATAACCCTGATGTACTTTATCCAAATCTTTACACCTTTGAAGTGCTCCGGCTGCAGGTTTGTGTTCCAGCCAGAGGAACCACGCACAGGAGAAAATGAGGCGGTCTCGTTTCTGAGTTTCATAGCCAGCTTCTCAATCCAAAAACATGAAACAAAATAAAAAGAAAGAAAGGAAAGAAGAAGAAAAGAAAAGTGGGGGGGGGCAGACAAGCAGAGCCCACAAAAATAAATGGTTGCCATCTTGTTTGCTTAGAAAACAATTCCCCGAGATCTGGAAAAATTTCATTTTCTCAGTTTACTTTCTAGAAAAGAAATTTATACAACAACCACCAAGCGAACCCAGACAATCCCTGCACTTGGGGCTATGGGGGCCACGATAAGTAGCTCACTGCTGACACAGTTACTGACTGGCATTGTCGGGTCATGTCCAGCTTCTGTAACAGTCCAAGGGCGTGGGGCTTGAGAGATGGCTTAAGTGGTTAAAGAGCACTGGCTGCTCTCCCAGAAGGCCCAGGTGCAGTTCCTAGCACCCACATGGCAGTCATAGCTGTCTAGTTCCAGGGGATCTGACACCCTCATACAGACATACACGCAGGCAGAACATCAATGCATGCAAAATAAGTAAATAAAAAGTTATATTAAAAAAAAGATTCCCAACTGTGTCCCACCTCAATGATCAGAGAGAGAATTCCAGTCGAGTGGATGGACAGATGGGATCAGCCCTGATATCCAAGCACAGAGGCTTGACCGGGGGTTGGAGAGCGAGTGGATTACCACATCCTCAGTTTGACAGAAGGCCATGTGGTGGAACTGGCTTTGAGCTGGGACTGTGTGCTATTCCAACTGTGGACCTGGGGGAATCCTTGCATGCTTTGGTTTGTAAAGCACATCTCATCAAAACCCACGACGTCCAGGAGGAAGAAAGGGTGGTGGAGAAGAGTTCCCACACAGAACTGCAGTAAAGCAAAACTGTGCCAGCCATTTCTGCTACACCAGCATGGAGTCCTGCCCGGCAGACACAAGATCACAGTAGCACAAGTAAAACCGATGCAACGGAGTCCCGGAGAACTGGAGAGCTGCTGTAGTGCTCGGAACCTCTGTGTTTACCCCACAAGGGCTGCAAGGATTGCCATTCTGTGTCAGGTGGAGAGGGACATCTGCAGTGTCTGCTCTGAAACCGCTTGTTTCTTTGGAAATGCCTCTCTGTGCGCTTCTGGAACCGCGACCTGCCCTGCTGCCATGACAGACTCAGGCATGGGCTTGTGATCCGACTGTGGAGTTCACATTGCGGGGTGGAGCTGAGCGCTTGGTGAGCATGGGGTCTCCTCTCCCACATCAAGAACATTAACACACCTGTAAGTCTGACAGCATTTCCATCTACGCTATTCTGAGGGGGGAAGTTTGTTCAAGAATAAAGTCAACAGAAGAAAAAGAAAAGCGAAGGCAAGAGATAGACGGAAAGGAAAAAGAGAAAGCCAGTTGAGCGCCAGCGTCCTCTTTGCTTCCTGACTGTGGGTGCCACGTGGTAGCGCCTCCTGCCCTGCTACCACAATGGACTGTTCCATAAAACTGTGAGCCACATTGCGCCCCACTGCCAGCCACATTGCCTCACCCTCATGAACCACATTGATCCCCCATCCCTGTGAGCCACATTGCCCCCCACCCCTGTGAGCCACATCGCCTCACACCCTGTGAGCCACATTGTGCCCCCCCAGCCACATCGCGAGACACACACACACACACACACACACACACACACACACACTGTGAGCTGCCACACCCATCTAAATTGCTTGTGTCAAGTATTTTGTCTACAGTAATGAGAAAAGCAACTAAAGCCTTGGCCCTGCTTCCACATATGGCTGTGACCAGTGCAGAAGGGAGGAGCAGCCAGCGCTAAAAGCATCAACTGTGCAGAAAAACCGAGCGAAAAGAGACACTACCGTGTCTGAGCTACAAAGCATCCCAGGATCGAGCCTGTGGTGGGTGACCACTAACGATCGGGTGCTGTGTCCTCCACTTGACTGTTACTTAGCTTTCCACGGGGCTAGGAGGCATCTTTTGACCTTCTGCTCTACTCAAAAGCAGAAAGCCTCCATGGTCCCTCTCTGTGGGCTCTGATCATGAGCTGCGCAGGAACAAGGTGATTAGCAGCCCAGGTGTAGTAGAAAACACCAAAATCTGGCCCTTGTAGCAACTAAGCAGCTTCAGCACTGGGTGGAAGCAGAAATAGTCCAGGCAGAGACAGCAAAGCTCTGTCACCGGGGCTGCCAGTCCTAGAGCCAGCAGCAGAGCCAGAGCCAGCTGGCAGTAGAGCTCCCGCTTGTCCTGCCCAGTGTGAACATGGGACACAGGTGTGAGCTGGAGGCTACCGCTCGAGCACCTCTTCAATCCAGAGCCACCTGCGGTTCAGACATCTGGGGACACAGACAACTGCCTCAGTAGACGCTGGTTCATTGTGACCCTTGACCTCTGCATGCCCCGCCTTCCGCTGGAACTTCCTCCACTTACTCGGAGGTCCCTGCGGATTATTGCTTGGTCAGCCTTGTCTGGCCACCATTACCGTCTCCCTTGACTAAAATGGACACAAACGTGGTCACCTCCTTCAATCAGCACCTCAGATGGAACCCTCAAAATCAACTCTATATAGGTCAGCTCCTTCTGGGGTGCAGGATCAGGATAAGGTGGGTGTACAGGAAGCTCCCGTCTGCCAGTACGCCTTGTCTCCAACGGTGTCTCTTCCACAGTGCTTACTTCATAATTTTTAGGAAAATAAAAAGAACAGTAAGCCACTCTTTATAATGTCTAGAAAATCCAAACCTAGGAAATCTGATAAAATTTGGATGTTTTCATTGCAATATTTTGACCTTAGCTTGTGGGGTCGGAGATAATCGTGATTATAAAATAACATCTTCCAATTCTCTTTCAGCCTTTTGTCATTTGCTAGCAGAATTTCACATGTATTTATTCATAGATAACTATAGCAACCAAAGGTCAAATATTTGAATGTAAATGCTAGTAGGGAAGGATTGCCAAAGTCTCAGGGCTTTGAAAACAGGCTGAGTCTTCCGGGGTAAGGGAGCCACTCTTAGGCACAGCATGAGTCTGCTCTTCCCTTAGGGGGACCCTTTACCCAGGGCCATCTTTGAGTCAGGTGTTGGGAGTGCCAAGCCTCCGGGGACTTGCCTGGGAGGCACGGAGCCTATATCTGTGCATTGCTGGAGCTTGGAGCCTGCAGGGTTCCCTGAGGCACTTGGGCACATGGCAGCAAGCCAGTACAGGATGAACCAATCCAAAAGCGTCACATTAGCGTCACATTAGCCACAACCTTGAGTCCAGAAGAGTTGGATCTCAGTAGGGCAAGCACCCTGCACCCACCAAGGGGAAGTGGGCTGCCCTCCTGCCCATACCCAGGTCGGCTGCTGTTCTGTAGCTAGTGCATGGTACCACTCTGACTAACATGGAGAGGGCTGGGCTTCTCACCTACTGAGGCAGAAGTAGACCGTGCCCGATTCCTCTAATGAAGCTATGGGGAGCTTGTGGGGTCAGGGAGCCAGCCTGCGGGGAGCACTGCCAGGGCACATCATGGCCAGGCAGCAGGTTGTTTCAACACAGTTTCTCAGAAGTTATTAGTAAGGGCAACGCTGCGGGGTAAGAGATGATCCGTATATTAGCTGGGCTCCAGCGAGGCTTTAACTGGGGCCTTTGTCATCTGAATTGATCCTGGGGATGAGACATGGAAGAATCCTTTCTTAGACAAATTTCTCAACACACTCATTTCTTTCTCCAGTCAGGTCCCAAGAGGTGGGGCCTCTATCACTTTTCTTGTTTATTTAACCCCAGGGGTGTCATTTAATGACAACAATGCCTTGTCTGCACAATAAAAATGTCATTTTCATGGTTGTTTTTAAAATATGCCTACTAGGCACTGGAGAGGTGGCTCAGTGGTTAAGAGCACTGGCTGCTCTTCTACAGGATCAGGGTTCAATTCCCAGCACCCTCACGACAGCTTACAACTGTCTGTAACTCCAGTTCCAGAAGCTCCAACACCCTCACCCAGACATGCATGCAGGCAAAACACCAATGCACATAAAATAAAAATAATTGTTTTCTTCTCCTTAAAAGAAAAAATGTACACCAACTAAGAAAACGAATATTATTAATATTGTCAGCTTAGAAACTATCCAGAAAACAGGTGTCAAGAACCATGGCAAAAGAAGGTAACTCTGGGTCAGGGCCAACATGGGAGAACACATCAAGAGCAGTGTCCGCAGGAGACAGCAGGAATCAGGAATCTTCTTCTTTTATATATATATATATATGTATATATATATATATATATATATATATACATATATATATATATATATCTTACTGTACAGTTTGAATTATGTGCCATGTGCAGCAACTATCTCCTCCAAGGGAACAACTGAAAATTAAATATCTGGGCTGGAGAAATGGTTCAGTGGTTAAGAACACCAACTCTTCTTCCTGAGGTCCTGAGTTCAAATCCCAGCAACCACATGGTAGCTCACAACCATCTGTAATGAGATCTGACACCCTCTTCTGGTGTGTCTGAAGACCGCTACAGTGCACTCATATATATAAAATAAATAAAACCTTTTTTAAAAAAAAATTAAATATTCAGAATCTAAGCTATTCAAATGCTTTTTCTTAAACTTGCGAGAAATGAGCTGGGCTTTTGAAGCCCTCCCCTACCCCCAGCGTTCCATCAAGGAGGAAGTAAGCACGTGTGGGAACTAAAAACTGTTTTTAGTCATGCCCTCCCCACTCGTTTGACAGAAGTGTGTCAAGAAGGGCCTTCTGTTTTGTCTGAATAAGAAGTGACCCAGCCTTGTGATCTCAATTAGCCTCTGTAGTTTTCTGTTCCGCTGGCTCCATAGGCAGCAGCAGTTCTAAGCATAGAGAGGAGCTGGCCAGGCTTCGCCGCTGCCGGCTTGTCATTAACAACCGTCGATGAACACAGAGCACATGCCCAAGAGGAGCTGCTGGCTGCCCATTAAAACTGTACAGAACCAAAACCGCCCGTCCTAGAATCTGAGAGCTGAAAACTGCAGTGATGGCGCTCCCTTTAGCCAGTCGAACTATTTAAAGTCAATATACTTATCACTTAAATCCCAATTTCAGTCAAAGAATGTATTCCTGTTACAGAAAACAGATGCACTGTGTTGGCCTGCTCTGGTAGCCATCTTGAGTCATTTGGCATGACCACTGGAGGAGGCACGATGTCCTCTGTTGTTTTTCGGCACACAGACAGACAGACAGACAAACCCTGCACAGTAGGATATGGAGTTTATCATCAGATTCTATAACCCCCAGCATCAGAGTGTGCCAAGGTTGCTGACGTTAGTGTCATCCAAACCAGGTACATTCCTGCTTGTACAAATACCACCTCTGGGGCTGGAAAGATGGCTCAGTGGTTAAGAGGACTGACTGCTCTTCCGAAGGTCCTGAGTTCAAATCCCAGCAATCACATGGTGGCTCACAACCATGCAACGAGATCTGGATGCTCTCTTCTGGAGCGTCTGAAGACAGCTACAGTGTACTCACATATAATAAATAAAATAAATCTTTAAAAAGAAAAAAACAAAAAAACAAAAACTGCCCCCTCTGTCCCAACCACTATATAACCCATCTCTGACCCAAGTCATAGACCCACTAGCCTTACTGTCACCTTAACCATGCATCTGTAGGTCGGCAGTTAATGAATGCCACGATCTATGGTGTCTTATAAGGCCATTTATCATGATCAATTCACACAGCCCACACCAGTTTTTGCTAAAAGTAGCCAAAGGAAACAATAAAACTTTTGAAGTCATGCTTTTCTCTTTATAATAACAAAGTAATTCGTTATTAAGAAAAAACTAAAATATTTAAAGAACAAAAAGGAGAACTAAGAATCAGTTATGAAGTCTCTGAACTCTGGAGCTCACATGAGCAGCAGAAGGATGTCAGCAGACTCCCACAGGCTAGGGAAACAAATGATTTTTGTTTTGTTTTAATGTTTAGATGTAAAAATATAGTTAATGTTGCAAATGAAAAGAAAAAAGGAAAAGAGGCCCTATCAAAGTGAAAATAGAAGAATAGGCTAGTGGGAAGGCTCAGGCCTGACTCCCAGCAGCCAGAAGGCTACTCACAACCATCTGTGGCTTTAGCTCCAGAGGCTCCTGGTCCTCCTCTGACCTCCGTGAGCACCAAGCACACCCATGCACATAAAAGTAAAACAAAATAATAAAGAACTGCCTTGGTGCAGCAGAAAGATGGCTCAGTGGGCAAAAGACTTGCCGGCAACCCTAGTGACCCGAGTCTGACCCCTAAGACTCACATGGTTCTGAAACCATGTCCCAAAAGCTGTCCTCTGGCCCCCACACTCCGGGTTTGATGTGCACACACCCAGCATACATATATATATAGCACATCTAAGGTAAAAAATAAAATGTAATTTTAAAAAATTAAAGATTTATTTATTTATGTGCCTTATGTATATGGATGTTTTGTTCCCAAATACACCTGCACACCAGAAGAAGACATCAGATCTCATGGGATTACAGTTAGAGATGGTTGTGAGCCTCCTTAGGGGTGGAGAATTGAACTCAGAACCTTTAGAAGCCTGTGCTCTTAACTGCTGAGACATCAGCGAGCACCTGAAATTTAGGATTTTTTTTTACTAAAAAAAGGCCTGTTTTGTTTTGTTTGTTTGTTTTTTATTTGTGCTGGGGATTAAACCTAGAGTGTAAGACATGCAGGCTGGGTAGACACTCAACCACTAAGCTGCACCCTCACAGGAAGAACCCTGGGTTTTCAGTGAACAGTCAAAAATGAGCTCTGTTGACACAATGAATTCTTTGCTTTGTGCATGTACATGGTAGAACAGCTTGTACTTAATTAACATGTAACTTTACATTATTTAGAAAATGTTTTTCAAATGTATATTTTTTTTCTCCTGTAATCCAAACAGGTGGTAACTATAATCTGAATTTTGCCTTTAAAAAATATATGTATTTATCTTTATTTTACGTGTATCAGAGTTTGGTCTATATATGTATATGTGTACTGTGCGCATGTGTGTATGTGTAATGGGGCATTGGATCCCCAGCTGTGGATAGCCCTGGCCTTGTATTTTGATGTTAATTCCACTCCAGGGAGGGGCTGCAGATGAGGAGTTGCCTTGTGAACCTTCTCCCCACCTTAAACTTTTCAAATAAAGGTTAGAGCCAACGATTGGGCAAGAGGAAGGAAAGGAGGAGAAGCTAAGAGTTTGGGGGAGAAGAAACGGATTGTGGGGGAGGAGCTAAGGAGGACCAAAGAGGAAGGGGGAGGAGCTATGGAGGATCTTGGTGAGGCTGGAGAGAAGCTCAGTGGCTTGGAGAAACTACTCTAAGGGATAATATAGATGGAAATAGAGTACTGTAGCGGGAGATCTGCCCGATCTATGCTTATAGCTTGTATTGTTACCGATTGAGTTGAGATTTCTTTTACTGGGTAATTGGGTTGGAAAAATATAACACCCTGAGTTACAGATGGTCATGAGCACAAAGCAAGTCCTTAGGAGACCTCCTAAAGCTGATTTTCCTTTAGGATCTCTAACGCTTTAAGGTTGTGATTATTCGTTTTGTCATTTTCTTTTGTACACTGTAAGACACTGACAGCATGACACAGATGGGTAACCTTCAAGACACAACTGCCCCGGGTGGCACCTACTGTGCACCTTCCAGGTATGACCATCTGTGCGCACTTCCCTTGAAATTGTTCCACAGCACACTCTGGGGTCTCTCCTTCAATTAGAGCATGTGTGTTGCAGGAGACCTAAAAGGCCAAGCGGTCTAGTTACTGGTATTGTTTAAATTCTTAGCCTGAAGCACTGCCGTGGCAACCATCAAGGACAAATCACAGAACCCTGTCCCTAGGTGCTTACTCCTAACTTCATGGGTGCTGCTGGTGGGAGGGGACTATCTAACATAATTTCATTGGAAAAGATCTTTACAATGAGGGTTTCTTTTTTTTTCTTTTTTTTTTTTATTGGATATATACTATATTTACATTTCATTTCCCCTTTTCTGGTTCCCTGCTCCCCAAAGGTCCCACATGCCCTTTTCCCTCCCCGTGTTCCCCCATTCACCCTTTCCCACTTCCCTGTTCTGGTATTCTCCTACACTGATGCTTTGAGCCTTTCCAGAACCAGGGTCCACTCCTTCCTTCTTGTTGGACATCATTTGGTATGTGGATTGTGTCTTTGGTGTCCCAAGATTCTAGGTTAATATCCACTAATCAGTGAGTGCATACCATGGATATTCTTTTGAGACTGGGTTACCTCACTTAGTATGATGTTCTCTAGCTCCAACCATTTCTCTAAGAATTTCATGAATTCATTGTTTCTAATGGCTGAATAGTACTCCATTGTGTATATATACCACATTGCCAAACCTATAGTCAAGGTTCATTGTTTTTAAAAAATGCTATAGCGGGGATATGGTACACATCTTTAATCCCAGCACTCAGTAAGTAGGGGCACGCAGATCTCTGTGAGTCTGAGGTCAGACTGGTCTACATACTGAGTTCTAGCACAGCCAGGACTGCATAGAGAGACCCTATATACAAACAAAACCAAAACAAACCAACAACAACAACAACAAAAAAACCAAGCAAGCAAGAACAGTGCATGAACCTAAAAGGCTGCTGAGCTGGCACAGCAGGTAAGGATGCCCAACACCCAGCCTGACCTGTGGCAGTAAATTCTGGTTACACCGCACACTCCTACGATCTCTTTGGGATTCTGGGCGGTGTATGTAAGACTTAAAGCATGGGCAGAGAAGGACCCCTGGCTGGGGTTCAGGGGGCACTGGAGACCTCAGCAGTACTCCCAGCAGAATGCTAAGGATGTAACAAGATCACGGAGGGAAGGAGGAAAAAAGAGAGAGTGGGTCAGAGTGCTTTTTGCGTTGTTTTTCAACCCAAGCAGAAAAGTAGGTGCAATGGCTATTCATGGTTGTCAACTTGACTATATCTGGAATGAACTACAATCCAGAATTGCAGGGCTCACCTGTGATGCAGATCTTGAGGCTGGAAGACACAGGTTCCTGATCTGGATCTTGGCATGGAGATCTTGAGGCATAGTGACCATGAAAAGCTTAGGCTCAGCCAAGGTAATACATGCCTTTAATTCCAGGAGACTGAGGCAAACAGATCTCAGAGTTCAAGGTCAGCCTGGGACAAAGCAAGTCCCAGATCCAGGCATGATGGTACACACCTTTAACCTGGGCTACAGCTTCTACTGGGGACCCACATAAGGACACTGGAAGAAGGAAGGTTTGCTCTGCCTGCTTGCACTGACTTGCCAGCACATCTGTTGGAACCTACTTCTACAGAAGACCAGCTGAAACAACTAGGGCTGACCAGCTACTAGATCCTTGGACTTCCCTTTCACAGCTGACCACTGTTGGGGTAGTTGGATTACAGACTCTAAGTCATCACAACAAATTCTCTTAATATATAGAGACATTCCATAAGTTCTGCGATTCTAGAGAACCCCGCCTAATATAATAGGCATATTTTAAAACAGCAAGGAAAAGCACTGAACACAGAGAAGGACACAGTGAGGGGCAAAGAAGAGTCTCTCAGTGACAGCAGGCAGCCTGGAAGGCTGGCAGCCTTCACACAATGCTGGGCATGAAGACAGACTGCAAAGACTCACGACAGTGCTCAGGACAGCCATGCAAAATGGCCACATTAGAGAAGACCTAGGGAGAAAAAAAGGAAAGCATCAAGTGTACCAGCAGGAACATCCCTCACTCAGCTGTTCCCAGGTCCTTACACATGTGTGGTCCCTTCACAAAAGCTCTTAGGCAGGATAGCTCTCAGGGGCTCCCGTCACTCAGAAAGGGTCACCAGCACTGGGTCCTCATCGGGAGAGCTTCAGCTCATGGCAGCTTACCCCGCAGTAGGCTTTCCCCACTGCCCTTCATCAGTTCCTTGCTATTCTCTCTTCATAATGAGTCCTCTGTGGTTGGGGGTCAAGGGGGGCTGGAGGCATGATACAACTCACATTCTGGCCTTGAACTCACAAGAATCCTTTTGTCTCAACTCCCCAAGGGCTGGGACAAGCATGAGCAATCATGCACCCGCCCCCAAATTATCTTACATATATTGGTGTTCTGACTGCATGTATGTCTGTATGAGGATGTTAGATCCCCTAGAACTGGAGTTACTGACAGTGTTTGCTGGGACTTGAACCTGGGTCCTCTAGAAGAGCAGCCAATGCTCTTTACCATGAAGCCAGGTCTTTAGCACCACCAACCTTCCAACTTTTTAAAAGGTTTACATTTATCTGTATATGCACATGAGTGCAGGTGTATGCAAAGGCCAGAGGATCCTCTGGAGGTGGAATTACAGGAAGTTGTGGATCTCTTGACATGTGCGCTGGGAGGCAAACCTGGGTCCTCTACAAGGGCAGCATGTGCTTTTAGCTACTGAGCCACCTCTTGTCCTTCACATCTTCTTGTAATACTTTTACAAGTTAAACATTCCTAATCTGAAAACCTGAAATCCTAGTGTGTGTGTGTGTGTGTGTGTGTGTGTTGCTAGGAACCTTAAACCAGGGCCTCAGAGTATTTTGTGCAAGCACTCCACCACTGAGCTCCCTTCAACCCTCAATTCAGAATTTCAAACTTTTATAACACTGATAGTTTTGGATTTCAGGCTTTGAGGTTAAGGAGTTTCAACTGGATAAAGTTGATGCAAGCATTCTTAAATTTTAAACACTCTGATCCCAAGCACTCTAGACAGAGGATACTAGACCTATATATATTTCACTTCTCTCCTCGAGTGTGTGTGTGTGTGTAATGTGGCTGGTTTATAAAGAACAACGGCAGACCAAAACAGCTAGTCAATTGTTGAATCCTGATTGTTCACTGTAGTAAAACTGAAGGAAACTAGCTTTGCACCAATAAGATCAACCTGGCTTCTGAATGGAGAGCTTCAGATCAGACCATGTCTGGCCAATCAGCCTTTTCAAAGGTACCAGTTACAGTGCAAAGGAGAGCAGAACTGAGAACTTTTAAATACACTAAAGCTTCACTGAGCCTCAAAACCAACAGGCCGCTTGGTTGTGAGACAGGGTCTCAATGTACATATCGTACATTAGTAACCCTGACCAGCCTGTCTCCAGTGTTCCTGTGCCTCACCTTCCCAGGCTGGGATTCAAGTGTGCACCTAACTCAACTGTTGTGTAAAATGTCTTCATTAAGGCCTGGCAATGTGAAGTAATCTTAGCTCAGTTTAAAGCAAGTGTCTGATCTGTTCTCATAAGCAGGTGTCAGTGAAGCCCTCAATAAAGAAGGTGTTTGGATACAGATCTGTCTGAAACCACTTAGCTTTCCATATGAGCTGGTTTAAAATTGCCAGATGTAAGAAAGTTATTTGTGAGCTCCTAATCTAGGACAAGAATTATTTGTGAAATCCACTGCAATCATGAGGTAACAACAGCAAATGTACAAAGAGCCTAACCCATACTGTATGCAAGGACAGAGTTAAGTCTGTAATCCAGGCTGGCCTCCAACTCACTGTGCAGCCAAGAGGGACAACATCATCCTTACGCCTCCACTTCCAAATTAGAGGTATTACAAAGGTATGCTGCCCTATATCCTGCTGACTTAAAAAAAAATTACTACATGCCGGACATGGTGGCGCATGCCTTTAATCCCAGCACTTGGGAGGCAAAGGCAGGCAGATTTCTGAGTTCAAGGCTAGCCTGGTCTACAGAGTGAGTTCCAGGACAGCCAGGGCTACACAGAGAAACCCTGTCTTGAAAAACCAAAAACCAAAAACCAAAAACCAAAAAAAAAAAAAAAAAAAAAAAAAAAAAAAAAAAAAAAAACAAAACCAAAACCAAACCAAACAACCAAAACAAAACAAAACAAAACAAAAAACAGCAAACTACACTTTGGAAAGTAAGTCTATAATGTAAATTTTTAATAGTAACAACATGAGGCCTGCATTTAAATTCTAAATGTGCCATTTATCTGACCAGAAAGGCACGACTACAATTTCTATCATTCCTTCAGAGTGAAAACTCAGACCTGACAAAGCCCAAAAGACTAAAATTTCACTTAAGTGGAAAACAGGACGTGTGTAGCCACAGTATTCAACATCATCTGATAAAATAGTATAGTGGTTAACACATTTGTATTCAGAGTTTTCTTCAATATGCAGGGAATGATACAATGAAGACATTTTTACAATATTTATTAAGATAACAAATTTATAAATTCAAAGACTCAGAGGCACATAGTTTAAAAGGCCAATACCATGGGAATAATGAAGTCAACACAGAAAAGTAAGAAGATATGAACAATTACAACCAATACAAGATTTTTAAAAGCCACATTCCCCCAATGAACATGTCATAGGAATCATCCTTCAAAATTACCATGATAAAAAGTTATTTCCTTCAAAGAAAAATAATTCTTTCCACCTACCGAGTCTAGAAAATCCTATTTACAATCAACTGTCCAGCCTGTCATCAGCATTATGGCCTCCTCTAATCCGCCATCAGAAGGATTGAAAAGTTTATAGCTATTGTATTTACAAATGCACATAATATTTAAATTTGCTCTTCACTGAGAACAACTCAATATATACTTAATCCAATCACAATACAAATGCTTTAGTGTTGAAATACATCTTGTAGGTACAGGTGCATGGGGAGAGGTGTACTTGGAAGTATGTTGTTTCTGAAGGATTACTAGGCCAATATAAGTCTGAGAAAACTCAAGGTAGCCACAAAACAGGTCTTTGTTGATGAAGATTTAGTTTATTTCTGTTTTAACTGGACACACTGGGCTTCTTCAATCAACTTTCACCACACTGTATATTTTGGTGACAAACCAAAAGCATGCAAAGAAGCCAATTGTTCCTAGGGAAGAAAGAAACACAAGTTCATTATACCAAAAAACACACATGTAAAATGACTTCTTTAAAAAAGAACAAAACTTTTAAACTCTTATGGGATAGGAATATAATACAGCTCTGTGAGCTGTTTTGAAGAATATAAAACCACTTAAATTCCTTAAAAAAACTTTTAGAATTTCTTATAAGATTATCCAAATTTTCCATAATACACATTATTCACCCCCACCAGACTGGTCTCCAACTCAGATCAGCCTGCCTCTCCCTCCTGAGTGCTGGGATTAAAGGCACGTGCCGCCACTGCCCGGCTCTTTTCCAGGCATTTTATACATGCACCATTTTATACATGCACCACTGAGATCTAAATCTATCACCCGGCACCAAGATACACATCTAAGCCTGTTCCTGACATGTGACCTTGATTCTGTTGTTTGCATTTTCACTTTCCTAAGCTGCATCTACACATGGACATGCCAAATAATGCTGAGGGCTGATGATTCAATAAAGGGCAGCAGACAGCAGAAACTTTCATAAAGGAGAAATACATTTACTAAAAACTTACTGGAAATCATTTACATCTTACCTGTAAAAAGGAAGAAAATCAAAACCATTATCATAGTATAACCAAAGTACAGGATTGTACTTGCTGTTCCCGTGATCTGCAGTTTCGAAAAGAAGTAGTGTATGGCGTATATCAGGAAGTAAACGGCGGTGAAGCCGCTGGTGAGGAAGGAGCGCCACTGCCAGTGGTAATCCTAGAGGGGAAGGACACACAATTACGTCCTGCTATCAGACGACCGGGGCTGAGCAGTCTCAGCACTCAATGGAAGCCCCAACTTAATTCCCACCACAGTTCCAGTGTTGCCAACTGAACTTTGCGTGTTTCTCAATTCATTAAACGTGCTAAGAGGCACTTTTATTTGTTGCATAGCTACCTAAAATCTGGCTAAACATCTGTGAGAAAATATTCAATAGTTTATGATTAATAAAGGATCAGACTATATTTGAAAGGTTATGATTCTGAAGGAAAAGCAATGTACAAACCCTTTGCTGGTTCAAAATTAATATTCATTCTATTAAAGTTCAGTCAACTCTACATGACAGCAATTTTCTATCAAGGCCTGGTTGAGATTTACTTCCAATTACAACTCATATAATTTCAACAAGGTGGTGGCTAAGACACAGCTATTCTTGCCTTTTACATAAAGTGATTTTTAGCACAGCAGAACATCTTTTTTTTAAAAAAAGAAAAATTCCCAATCTCTGCTACAATTTGAGAATGTGAGATAATGTCAAAAAGCAAAACCACCATAAACAAAATAAGCAAAACATCAGGGGAAAAAATATACATAAATGAAACCCTACTGTAGCTAATTGATGAGCCCATCCATGTTCTAGAAAATTAACACACACAAAACCAGGCAAGGGCAAGAGTGCACATGTGTGTGTGGTGTGCTGACAACTGATTCCATATACTAGGTGCACACTCTATGTCAAAGCGACACTCCAGTCCAGGTGTTTCTATATACCGACCATGGACAAACTCAAAAAGGACACAAAAATACCTAGGATACTTTTTAAACCAAATGATCTGAAACATTTACATGCTAAGAACTGTAAACATCAAGACAAATGACAGAAGCCTACACAGACAGAGAAGGCATACTTTTGTCTATAAGCCAGAAAACTTAACAGTTAGGATGCCAGCATCTCCACAACAACCTGGACCAATGCAGACACTAACACCAGCATAAAAAGGTCCAGGGGCTCAGCCGACACAATGCTGGCCGCACAGGCACAGCTGAGTTCCAGTCCTCAGAGCTCAGGGGTTAGCCTTGTCCAAGGATTAGGTTGGGGAGTGACAGAAGGCATGAGCATGTATCTGCAAACATCAGGTGAGCTAACCTGGAAAACTAACAGCTTCTCTGGGAAGAAAATCAGGAAAGTGAGAAGTACCACTGTATGGAAGACTATCAGAAAAAAGGCTTCATGTCCAGAACATATACAAGACAGCAGGACTGAACAGTCACCAAAAACAAAGTGTTCCCTACTTAAGATGCTCAACACCATCAGTCACTGAGCACACTGATCAGAGTGAGACAGCACTGCATGCCCACTACACAGCCTCAGCAAAGTGCCGACGAGACAGACGTGAGAGCTGATGAACACTTAGAGAGCAGGAAAGTGTACACTGCTGGTGGAAGCATAAAATGCAGCCCTCAGGACTTGAAGCAAAGAATCCAAAGCAATCCAAAAGAACACCCAAAACTCATCTAAACACTTGGTGTGTATTCACAGCAGCATTATTTGTAACAGCCAAGAGTGGAAAAGGCTCACATGCCCACCAGCAGATAAATGTGTACACAAATCTCTCTCCTCTCTCTCTCTCTCTCTCTCTCTCTCTCTCTCTCTCTCTCTCTCTCTCTCTCTCTCACACACACACACACACACAAAAAAAAACCCAAAAAAACAGAATACTATCCCATCACAAAAGTACTGAAATATGCTAGAATAGAACCCTTAAAAGTATATCCTATGCTTTTTATTATTACTTTTAAAATTCATATATTACCATACGTCTGGTTGTGTGTGGGGACGCGGATGTGCTAAAGCTCATGTGTAGAGATCAGAGGACAACTGTGTGGAGTGGATTTTCTTTTCCTACACAAGTAACGACTGGTGTTTCAGGGACTGAACTCAAGTCATCAGGCACTTTATCTGGCTGAGCCATCTCTATGGCTCCATAATCTTTTCTGCTTTAAAAAAGAGATCTCATGGGGCTGGAGAGATGGCTCAGTGGTTAAGAGCACTGACTGCTCTTCCAAAGGTCCTGAGTTCAAATTCCAGCAACCACATGGTGGCTCACAACCATCTATAATGAAATCTGATGCCCTCTTCTGGGATGTCTGAAGACAGCTACAGTGTACTTACAAATAAATAAATAAATCTTAAAAAAAAACAAAAACAAAAACAAACAAACAAAAAAAGAGATCTCACTATGTAGCTCAGGCTGGCTTTCAACTCTCCACTCCTCCTGCCTCAGCCTCTGAGTTCTGAGATCACAGACACATGTGACCATGCTCTCCTGTCTCTTAAAGACAGAAAGCAGACTAGTGTTGCCAGGGCCAGGGTCAGAAGGAAACAGACAGTCACTGTTTATTCGAGGAGAGAGTGAAATTGTTTTAGAATCAGACAAGAGAGTTGCACAAAACAATGACAATCATTTTTTTTGAACTTTAAAAATGCAAATTTAACTTAAATGCAAAATAAAACTCAAAAAGCAAACAGCAGCAAAAACAAAACCCCCAAAACAAAGCAGAAAACCAACTTAGTTTGACAGATTTTATCTATAGAGATGAAAGAATAGACCTGATGGTTCATCAGGCACATCAAAGCTGTGGCTGTGAGCTGCCCAGAGCCAAGGATAGCCACACCTGCAGCCCTTTAGGAGACGGCAAATTCGAGAGGGGAGAGAATATGCATAATTGAAATGCATGGTTCTTGAGCTTTGGACATGGACATTGAGTTTGGACATGGACATGTCCTGTCAAAAGGCTGGACACTCTAGACCTTACCAGTCATTCTTATGTCTGGTACAGTGATGTTGTCATTGTGGTGTTGCCATAAACTATAACTCACTGCAATGCAATCATTGAAACTTTTCAAAGAACTCTGTTTATCTTTTGTAGAGATATTTTGTGTGTGTGTGTGTGTGTGTGTGTGTGTGTGTGTGTGTGTGTTACCACCTGTGTGCAGGTGCCTAAGGAGGCCAGAAGAGGATATAGCGTCCCACTGAGCCATCTCTCCAGTCTCCAACTATCTATTTTTAGCAATGTTTTAGAACCTAAAAACACCTATAAGAATATTAATTTCAAATCAGTCATAAAAAACACTGAAAATTCAGTACAATATAGTATTTTGGGGAAATTAACATTCTAAAATCTTCATTTATAACCTTTAAATAAATACAATGAACAAGTATATGACCTTGATTCAATACTAAAAGTCTTCTTTTGGAATGGGATGAAGAACTGGGGGTGGGGTGGGGAGGGAGCAATGACTAGAATGTAAATATATAAAATAATTTTTAAAAAGTCTTGATTTGTGGGTAAAAGTCAATTTCTTTGATAATAAGCATATACGTAGAAAAATTATCTCAATAATATTCAAGCTAAAATATGCCAAAGTTATAATACTACCTATAAATTAACAATGAGTACTGCTAACACATACCTCTGCACATAGGTGAAAATAGCAAAGAAGTATAGTTGCTTCCGAACATGTAATAACCAAAATGATAAACACCAGAAACAGGAAGCCAAACATGTAATACATCTGGTGTGACCTGTAATCAAACATGTCAGGACACAATGATATAAAATGTTTTGACACAATGACATTATTCATTCTGCTTTCAACTAGGAAGGGCTTTTTTTTCCCTCAACAAATCAAACAAGGTAATTTTTTTTTATGATGAGGAGGACTGAGACGAGGAAGGGTACGGCGGTGATGCCCTCACATTTTATTTAGCCTCCTGTTCGAGTAGACCCTGAAACTACTATTTAGGAAAATATAGCAACCCTGTTTACCTGCTAGTGAGTCAGAAGTGTTTCATAAAAACAAAATGGAAAGCCAGTTAAACTAGGAAAGAAACCACATTAGCACATAAGGTTTTAGAATTTGGAAAACTACTATAGTAAATGGGGAAGAAAGATATTCTAAAGGTTTACAAAGCTCATTTTTATTCCAAGTTCATGCTACCTCAGATTTTGGCACAATTGTAGTACATGTCCATATGATTAAAGGTGATAACAACACACTACCCCTACTTAAACACAACATGACAGAGAGGCTCAAGCTACAATAATTCTTCACAGTGTGGTGGGCACGTACTTTTACTTTCACCACTTGGGAGGCAGAGGCTCTCTGTGAGTTCAAACCTAGCCTGGTTTACAGAGCAAGTTCCAGGTCAGCCAGGGATACACAGAGAAGCACTACTTCAAAACAGGCTTTCACACAGGAATGAGAAACAGTGAATGCAGCTCTGGGTGATTGTATAAACCTTCCAGGTCATGGAAATCAGCCTTCTTTCCAACATCTAACTCCTCCCATGAGCTATCCGCTGCTTCTTTCTGCAGCAGTACAATTACTTAAGAGCATGGGCTAGGAAAGACTTGGGCTGATATAATCACTCAACCTCCAAATACTCATTTTCTTCTCTGGAAGATGAGGACAGAATCCTGAAAGTTATAAAAGAATCAACAACAGGAGAATCAAAGCCTTCAATGAGTGCTAGCAATTATCATTACCCTACTTTTTCCCAGAGAGAGAACCTAATTTTTTGTTATTAGAGAACTGTTTACATCTATAACATATAAAACTCAACAGTGGCTCTACTTACAACGGTAATGAGGATAAGAGGACTTTGTCCTTAGCTTACCAAATGCTATTCAGAATGAAGAAAAGCTGTATAAAGATGCAGCCGAAAGGCAAAATCCCACCCATGATGATACCAGGCAAAGGCTTTGTGTAGAATGACTGCTCAGGAATCTGACGTGGAATCTGATTGGTTCGAACTGGGTGTTCAATGGCCTTCAGCCAAAAGAAGGGGAAAAAGATTAATAATTAAATAGCTGTTAAAAATATTCTGCAGTTTTTTCTTAGTTTCTATACTAATGATAACTGGATTGGACACTGAAAGTTTACTTAAGTCATCAAATTGAAATATGTAATTGGAAGAAATGATTCAGACAAGGTACAATCCTTGGTCAGTCTTCTGGAACAGACCAAAGCTTTCTCTAGTAGTCATTTATTAACGGCTTTACACAAAGCAAGAAATAGAGAGAACATAGTGTGGCATTAACAAGGCAAACTCTGGATTTTCATTTTAATTATATACTTACTGAAAGATATTACGTGGTCCTGCAATTTCTTAATTTTTTATACTGGGAAGTGGGCAAGAATACCTTCACTCCACCCCCCCACCCCCCAATTCACTGGTTTAAGAACATAAGGAGGAAATACTGCAAACAAAAAATAAAACCAAAGAAGCCTATTTTGGGTGTGGTGGTGCACGCCTGTCCTCAGAATTCTGAAGGTGGAAGGGGGGGGGGAGGATCAGGATATGGAGAACCTGTCTTTAAAAACCCAACATTCCTAACACTATTACTTCATGAACTGGTTTTGAAGCCCCCGATCTTAAAGGTAAGCTTATACCTTATGATATTCTTATGGCATCTTTTCAGGCAGAATATATTAATTTACTCAGCTAAAAACCCGCTGAAATAAGTTAGCACTATGAACTTACATTCTTCTTAAAGCCAAAGTATGCACCAATAAACGTCAAAGGCACAGATATGCAGAACCAGAGGGCCAAGATGGCAACCAGGGTGCCAAAAGGAATGGCTGCTGAAGAGCCTTCTCCCCAGAGGATTAGATTCATGATAAAGAAGTCAGCAAACACAATCCTGAAAGACAGCACCAAACACAAATGGAGCAGAGATAGTGCCCTATGATGTGGGTAACAGCAGCAGTGACTGAGGTAGAGAACAAAAAAGGAAGTAGAATTTCTAAGTCACAGATGACACACAATTTAAAACTTCACTACAAACTACAAAATTGCTTTTTCAGCTGCTTTGTCCTATTTAAACTCCAACCAGCAGCTGATGAGAGTCGCCTTTCTGCACTTCTATCACAGTCAGAGCTGTTGTAACTTGCATGTCTGTGGACAACTGCAGTGAGCATCTGGCACTTGCTGGCTCTGGTGTCACTGCTGCACTTGCTGGCTAGGCCCCCTGCTCACTGTTCATTTGGGCTGCATGTTTTGTGCGTTATTCCTATACTCTAGTCACTAATTCCTGGCTAAGCATGGTCCTCCCCTTGTGCTTTACTGAATTTAAACATCTAGCTGTGTGCAGTCACACGTCCACCAAGGCTCTGAGTACATCTCTCAATGAGCAACAGCCCGTGCCGTGGATGAGCAGCACTTCCTATGGCACTGCCACTCCGCTGCTGCTCAAAGCTCCCAAATAGATTGTTTTAAGAACAAGGCTGTTACTCATAAAATACATACTTTACACTGTTCTTATATGCTGGGGTTCAAACCTACATCTCCACATGCAATACTCAGCATATGTATGAATGGAGGTTTGATTCCCCATGTAGAAAAAAAGTTCTGAGCAGCTGCAGCAAGCCACACGCTATGAATCTAAGGAGGGCTATAAGAAATGGCTAGAGCAGGACCCGTGCAGGATGGGGTACAATGACCACAAAGGAAGATACCAACAGCCCTGACAATGGTTTCCAGATTTGAACATGGGAATGTCACTGTAAATTTCAGCAAATCAGTGAGAAACAGTATCAATGATATCAGTTTACTCTCAAATGTGTGCACAGCAAATGAGAACGGCACAATGTTCTCTCAAGACACTTTTGCAGGGGATGGGAAAATATTCACTTGCAGGGAAGATATTCATGGGAAGTTCTTTTAAGGAGCTAGGAGAGCTAAGCAAAAGAATCATCTGCACAGACTACATCAGCTGGAACAATAGATGTCAGAGACTTGGGATGGTTGAAAGGCAAGAAAGGTCGGGCGGTGGTGGCGCACGCCTGTAATCCCAGCACTCTAGGAGGCAGAGGCAGGTGGATTTCTGAGTTCGAGGCCAGCCTGGTCTACAGAGTGAGTTCCAGGACAGCCAGGGCTATACAGAAAAACCCTGTCTCAAAAAAAACAAAATCCAAAAAAACCAAAAACCAAAAACCAAAAAAAAAAAAAAAAAAAAAAGGAAGGCAAGAAAGGAGACAGACAGGACAGTCCTGATAAGCAGGTCACCTTTTATGGGAGCATGTTTCCAATGCAGGTCTGCGAAGACACTGGCATGCTTCTGTTTTTGACCTGCCAGTGAACAGCCCACAGCCCCATCTGTCAGCACCTCACTCTTCATTGCTACTGTCTGTACAGTGGTCAGTTCCTGTCTACCAGAAATTCTAACATTATGGACAATACTAGATGAGAGCAGAAGCACTTCTCAAGAAAGCCAAGGCTGCTCTGATTTGTGCTCTCTGTTAAATTTTGGGACATGCCACTATACATAATGGAATTTACCAAAGCATTGGAACACGCCTGGCGGGCCTAGGCATCTTTCAGGGAGGGGCATGTGATCAGGTGAACTGTGGCAGATTGAGACAGGACGAAGGTTGCCAAGGGAGGTGCTGGCTTTTCTCCCTCACATACTACTAAAAGTTATATGATTTCCCATATAAGGTACATGGTGTCATTTAGCACATGTTTATTAATATTCATGTTAATAACCCTTTTCAGAAACTAAATGTTTTCTTAGGTACCTGATGCAAGGGACTGAAAAGGTTGGGGGAATAAGAGATGATCATTAAGAATTACTAAGAAATTCACTTACCCAGGACAAAGAAATGATGTCAATAAAACATTTGTTTTCCACTTCTCACCCCCAAAGGCTAAGATAGAAAAGAAAAGGTGTCAGCACAGACTTTTCTTTAAAGAAAACCAAGTATCACAATCTAGATGTTTGTCAGGCAGAATGAGTGGCTAAGAGAAGTGACCTCTGCACATCCTCGATGATGCACATTATTAAATGGCCTACGGTGCAGGGCAGGCCCAGGATTAAAGACTGCAGACTTGTGAGGGGTGGAGAGACATTAGTAGAAGGTCTAGGAGGGAGTAATATGAGTGGAGAGAGAGGTATAAACGAGCAGAGTCACTTCAGGACTCGAATGAAAGCCTCTGTGGCTGACAACAAGGCTGGTATGAGAGGTAGAGTCCAAATGTGCCTCATGTATTAAAATACGCATGACCAGCCTGACCCCATGTCCTTCAGTGAAGAGTACAACAAGAGTGAGAAAGAACTTGGGATGGAACCCTGAACCCCAACCACCCCCATAAACAGGGCCTGAGGGCCCTATAGCCAATATTCCTACTTCAGTCTGAGGTCTGCCAACCCCGGATCTTAAGGTCACCTGAGCAACTTTCCAGTGCTTCACTTCAAATACTGCTCCACAGCAGACCACAGGGAACTAAAGACAGGCCTTCAGCATTCCTAAGCAGGGCCAATTGCTGTTCTCTAACCTTGTCACATTAAGTCCTAGCCACCAACTACACCTGCAGCTCTAACCCTGTACTTTCTAAGAGTAGAAGACATAGGGCTGGAGAGATCAGTGGTTAAGAGCACTGGCTGCTTTTCCAGGGGTCCTGAGTTCAATTTCCAGCAACCACATGGTGGCTCGAAACCACCTGTAATGGGATCTGATGTCCTCTTCTGGTGTGTCTGAAGAGGACAACAGTGTACCCACATACATAAAACAAGTAAATCTTAAAAAAAAAAAAAAAAAAAAAAAGAGTAGAAGACACATCAATGAATGATATAACACATCACTTCCTTCAGGGATCCCCAAACAGTGACATCTTTGTTTAGTTTATGAATGTTAAACTGATATGCTGCTTTGCTTAATCCAAAAAGTTAAAGTTTTAAAAGAAAAAGGGGAAGAGGACAGCCAATAAGCAGCATCACAACCATTTTTGCTACTGTCAAAGCATTTTGAGATAAAGCCTACACAGTTACCTATGCAACAAAGAAACCACTCTTCAGGCTTGTCTCTAGAAACCTCTGATCACCATCCAGGTGCCTGTCTGTGCCCTTCACCCACCCATGTCAGAACCACAATGGTGACAAACTCAATTCCAATCACTATGGCTTTTACTTACACTTGTAGAATCTGGCAGCAACATAGCCAGCAGGTGTGCCCAGTAGCACCCATAGGACCACAGCACATGTCATCAGGGCTCCTCGATTGGCAGGGGACAAGAATCCCAGACATGCAAAAACTAAGGAGTAAGCGCACACGGTTGTAAATGTTATTACTTGGCTTCCTTTGAAATGATAGAAGACTTCACATTGCATGAACATGTTCCTGCACAAAGTAAGCTTTATTGGGAATCTCTGGAGGGAGGCCAGAAGATTCCGTATCTAGGTAGTTCCTAATAAATGCTAAAGTGGAACTCTACCTCAAGTGCTAATTCTGGGCTGAGTCCATCTGGCTACGCCTCTGGCTTATTCAGGGGCTTGTTTTCCAGGCTTTAGTCTAATATTTCCTGCTTTAGTCTAATATTGTTATAGACCCTAGCCCTATCTAACAAACTGTTATCTTCCTGACATTAAAATAACAACAGCAAGTACTACTTCAAGCCTAGCAACCGGAGTGTAAAGCCTAAGGTATGAAGTGTGGCTTTCATACTGACTTGGACACCAGGCATTTAGAAGTAAGTTATTCCCGTTATAAAATTGGGCAATAATCTTACTAACAGACAGTAACTCCAGCACCGCTCACAGTGGCACACACTGCATCCCAGCACTAGGGGCAGGAACAGGAAACACTGAGTTTGAGGGCAGCCTGGCCTACACACTAGGATTCCAAGCTAGCTCAGGATACAGAGCATCCCTGTTGCAAAAGTGAAGTTGGACACAAGGCTGCACACCCTTTCCGCCTTCATCCAAACGAGAGCACATGTTCCCTAGAAACACGGGACAAGATCTTGCGTGGATTTGTTCAGTAACAACACCTGCTACTTTTCACCAGTGGACCCAGCAGGGAAAGCCATGGTTTAAAGAAAAAAAAAAAAAAAATATATATATATATATATATATTTATTTATATATATAATGCAGAAAGTTTATTCATAAACAGTTTCTCTTACAGAAAAGAACAGGGAACGAAACTGGAGTCAATGCAGCCCCAGGGAGGAATCTCAGAGTGACCAGACCAGTCCTCTAAAGATCTATTTCACTGACAAAACTGTCTGCAGTAAGAGCTCTCCAGATTGTCAGGAGGCTTAGAGAGAACCGTAGTTATGGAACATTGCTAGAAAAAGTAGTCTTTCTCACTTCTAAATCATCTGCATGAGAAAACACTAAAGAAACTTCCTGTCTCACCTGTAGTACCTTATCTTTTCTACCCTGGACACTACAGATAATATGGACTCTTAGCTGACTGCTCTTTCCTCAGGAGATGAACAGCCAAACTGAGTGGCACTGGGTCTCTGAGGCCCTGCATCTCTGTAGCCCAGTTCCAACACTCCAAAGGCTTAGTCTATTGGGTGCGGCATGGAGGGAGAGGCCAAGTCAGCCTCTGCGTGAATCTAACCTGCGTCCTAGGCTCTCAGACCCAAAGCACACCGAATTTCAGAGTCAAAAGGGTAAAGCAAAGCTAGTTCACATAGGAAAACTCATCTCCAAATACTATTAAAAAATATTTTCTTCTTAATCTTCATTTTAAAAACTTACACAGAGTTACAAAAGTCATAATTAAAATCTGTGTTCCAGATCCTAGGAAGACGGACAGCAGCATCCCCTTTCTTGGAGGACGGAATATATCCCCATGAACCAGTTTCCAGCCAAATTCTTCCTGGGCATCTTCCTACAAAACAAACAAACAAACAAACAAATTTAAAAACAAAAACAAAAACAAAAAAAACCAAAAAAACCAAAACCAAACCAACACAAAACAAAAAAACCTCAGTTCAACATGTCACAGACAGGGTAACATTTTTGTTTACCATTGAATATGTTGCTATATATATATTTTCAAACCTATGTTAATGTAAGCATGGAGTCTTAGACAGCTTCTAGAATTGTTTCTAAAGGAATGTTATGTACTGAAGTCTACAGTCATCGGAAAACTGCCTGCCACACAAAGGCCCTCCCTCCGTAAGATCCTCAGCACTGTCAAGACAAGAGAGAGCATGGAGAAACTTTACACAGACAACAGGATTCCTGTGAACTGTGTAGTAAGCTTGTTTGTACTGCCAGCCCAAATGGTACCTGCCAAACACATACATACTAAATCACCATCTCTACATGGTTGTTTTAATAGACATAATAAACGAACTATATGTGAATCCTCAGTCTCCCTAGTCTCTTCTAGTAGATGAAAACTCCATCTCCCAACTACTCAAGTCTCCCAAACCTTGAGTCATCCTCTGTCATGCTTCAACATTATAACATGGCCACTGGACCCATATCACCCTCCACGTCCTTGTCAATTCCTAACATCTTACTTGGTCCCTGTCTGGTTATAGTAAATAGGCCTGCTTCTGCCTGGTTACCATTAAGCTGATCCTCAATATGGCAGCCAGAAAGACTGTTGTAAGCAACTGAGTGTCTGGGCCAGAACCCTGGGTCACTCAACGACCCTGTCTGGCTTTTGCACCCTCTACAACTCACTGGCCAGTCAGCTCGCACCCTACACCCTAACACCCCCGGATGTACCTGCCCACTCCCTTCCATCTTGCAACACCTTCTGCATCGGCATTCACACATGCACACACACCTTTCAACTTTGCTTCTTTACTCTGAGAACTTTTTTTTTTTTTTTTTTTTGGTTTTTTGGATTTTGGTTTTTTTCGAGACAAGGGTTTCTCTGTATGGCCCAGGCTGTCCTGGAACTCACTCTACAGACCAGGCTGGCCTCAAACTCAGAAATCCGCCTGCCTCTGCCTCCCAAGTGCTGGGATTACAGGCATGCGCCACCACTGCCCGGCTCTCTGAGAACATTTTGAAGCTTCTTTTCATTCTGTATTCAGAGTTGGCTTATTGTTGTCAATAAATGTTTAATATTCTACTACGTGGATATTCCATAATTTTTAAAATCAGTTACCTATTAACTGCTTATAATTATACAGTTTCTAAACAAATATAACATATCAACTGTTAGAAAACAAATAAAATTCAATAAAATTCGTTGTGCCCAGTTTAATTCCAAAAACTAAATGTTGGGTGGTCCAGATATTTACATGAAAGGAGGCCTAGTACTTAAATTGTCCAAGTACCTTCCATAGGACACACCGCTCTGCAGAAGTATGCATGCACACTCAATCACCCCACACAAGGATAGAGCCAGGTGAATAAACAATTGTAATGTGTACTCTCCTTATAGGAATGACATCAGTTGGGTTTTCTAATTAAAAGATAGTTGTATTATTAGTGAGCGTCCACGTGGAGGTCAGAGGACAGCGTTCCACACTGAGCTCTGTCACCTGAACTCGGTTTGTCAGGCAGCACACTGAACATTCTGCTGGATGAGCTATCTCATGTTTGGTTATGGACTCATATTTTTCTTATGTCCTCTGCCCAGTTATCTTTCCTTTCCAGAGGAGGATCTATTTTATTCTAATACCACTCATGGAATAATCTATTTTGTCCGTGTTGATATCCTTTAAGCCCCGGTTTAGACTTCTTACACACAGAAAGTGTTTCCTTGCCAACTCCTCCTTCATCTTTCTCTGAACTATTTCCATTTACTGAGTTAATCTCTACAAAAATTGCTTCACTATAGATCTATTTGTGGCCAAGTGGTTTTGTTCATGGTTCAGTTCAATTAAATACAGACTTCATTTTATTTGTCTATGGATTTTCTGTTTTTATGTCCTAGAAAAGGTTTCACATCTGAAATCTCTGTGATGTCCAAAGACTAAATGAGATGTTTCCACTCACCGTAGAGTCCATCTGGTTATATCTGGCAATATCTTTATGTAGCGTGCGTAACATAATCATAGCTACCATTCCAGATAAGAAGAGGACAATAACCAAGGAATTCATTATGCTGTGGGAATAAGCACATCATGATGGAACTGCAGCTTAGTCACAGAGCAGCATCAAGAAACTGTTAAAACAGCTAATCAGGGCCATGCCTTTAACCCCAGCACTCATGAACACTCTAGTCGCTGTGCTCAGAGCCATTATTATTATTTATGTGCACATGTGGTATTGCAGATTGATCTGAGAGTCACCCCAGGCAAGCCCCTTTCCACTGAACTACATATCCATAGCCTCTACAGCTGTGTAGTCTAGAATCAAAATGATTTTTAT
Organism: Apodemus agrarius; assembly: GCA_964023405.1. Classification (NCBI taxonomy): domain Eukaryota; kingdom Metazoa; phylum Chordata; class Mammalia; order Rodentia; family Muridae; genus Apodemus; species Apodemus agrarius. The sequence goes on from OZ030013.1 coordinate 2,800,012, forward strand.
GTGATCAACATTACTTGGTTAACTACTGTTTCCAAGTCACTCTAACACATACAGCAAGGTGGCAAAGGACTGGCTTGGACCTTCAAGACACTTATTGATGGGCAAATTTACACAGTCAATTAGTGAATGTCAAAACAGTAGTCAGCAAAGTAGGAAAAGGAGAGAGCACAGTGACTGAGCTCTGGAGAAGACAACGGCAGCTTCTTGAATACTCTGACAGGATTAGCCTCAGATGCTCTATCCCATTATCTCTAAGTCTTTCATCATTCCCTCCCATGATGGAAGTATTTCTAGATTAAGAAACAAACTTAGAAATAGATGGCCTGCCCAGACAAACACCTCATGTCTTAAAGCCTGGAATCTCAACCTGTGGTCATGACCCCTTTGATAAGTCCTCATCTCTAAAAACATTTACATTACAACTCATAACCATAGCAAAATTATAGTTATGAAGTAGTAACAAATATAATTTTATAGCTGGGGGGCTCACCACAACATAAAGAATTGTATCAAAGGGACACTGTATTAGGAAGATTGAGAACCAATGGTCTGAGCTACTGAAAACACTGAACAGGGAGGGCTAGAGGGGGAGGAAACGCTCACGGGGACAAGGGCAGAGCAAGCGGAAAGCTGAAGGCACACAACCGGCACTCTCACCTAAACCACTGAATGTGGGTGTGCGGCATAGACTCCAGAATATAGTCCCATCGAGACGCCCATCTGATCTTTGCCTCTTCCTGGAGGGGGAAGAAAGAAACTCTGAGCATCTCTGACAAAGTACATTAAGATCCTGAAAATTCTCTTCAATAGGTCACTCTCCTACTCAGTCAACATTTCTAATTTTAACAATAGTACCTGAATTATTAGTGAGAATGAGGTAGTTTCAGATTTATTCAAGTCTAGTGCAAATTAGAATGAAACTAAGCAGTAAATTAAACAAAACAAAACAAAACAAAAAACCCAACAACAAAACAACAAACCCAAGAGGCCTGGAAATAGTTACAGTAATTCTTACATGTTTGTGGTTTTTAAAAGTTCAACTCTAGCCGGGCGGTGGTGGTGCACGCCTGTAATCCCAGCACTTGGGAGGCAGAGGCAGGCGGATTTCTGAGTTCGAGGCCAGCCTGGTCTACAGAGTGAGTTCCAGGACAGCCAGGGCTACACAGAGAAACCCTGTCTCAAAAAAACAAAAAAACAAAACAAAACAAAACAAAAAAGTTCAACTCTAAATTATAGCTAGTACAAGTAGATTTTCAATACCAAAACTTAAAGTTATATTTCATTTCTTGAGAAAATAACCAAACAGAATGAGTTCTTCTTTACATTGCACCCATGGGACAACTAACAAGATCACAGATCTTATAATCCAGATACAATGAACATCTGGTAAATACCATTTACACCGGGGACTTATCTAAGACACATACTGTTTACTGTGCTGGCCTTGAAAGGTAAATACCACATATGGGGACATTAAACATCACTAGTATATTAGCTAGTCAAGATAAAACTTTTAAAAGCAGAGATGGAACACACCCCACACTTTTGATGATCATGTTTTCTTTCCTAAGCAACTCCTCCATTGACAAAAAATATTTCTTAATACTGTAAGAAATCCAACATGAAACTCTCCATTTAAATTGATAATCTCATGCTGATTGCAAAAAATGATGATGTTTCCCACAAGCTTCTGGCATGTCTGACACTTCATATCACCGTCTACGCCTATTTCCTGAAGCTTGTTTTATATGTTATCTCTCAGCTGTAACACACACGACGCTGTGTGTCATTTAGACCACGACTTAGTTTTATGGTTATGTTGTTTGGCCCACCAGCAGGCTATTCTGAAAAGCAGCTCATTAAAAGCTTATCTACTCGATAGGCTTGAGCATTAGTATTTTTAATTAGGTTAAGTGCTATGTGTTTAAAATCAATGTCTGGATTATACTAAAGATTAAAAACAAACTCACCTCAAAACTAATAGAATAAGTATAGGCAATTTTGATCTCCCCAGAAGCCTTGTTACTTATATCCATGGGGGGTCCAGAGCAGTCTGGTTTATCTATATGGGTATGTTTGAAGCTGTGGGAAGAAACATTTTGGTAAGATAATAAAAAAGTTCAGTTTAGAAAATTAGGTAAAATACAGGTCATAAATTTTCTCTATATTTCACAATGCAGCTAAACATTAAAAATGACATCATTCAAACCACATTACAAAATTTGTCTCAAATCTGTATGTGTATGTGGGGGGGGGCATGCACACACTTGTGTGCACGCATGCATGTCATTGCTTGTACATGTATGGAGACTGTGGGACATTTTGGGAGCCAGGCCTTTCCTACTGTGGGATAAGAGGCTTGAACTGAGGTTTACCTGGAAAACATATTTACAGCAGAGCCATCTCTCTAGTCCTCAAATCACACTTCATAACATAAACATTTACATCACAGAAATAACGTGCTTAGTTACATACTCAACTATAAGCAAAAAAACAAAAAAAATCTGAACAGTTACATTTAAAACAACACTGCAGCCCACTCATCTTTTAAGATAGGGTCTCGCCATGCTGTTTATGCTGGTCTTCATGTCTGGACTCAAGTGACCCTCCTGCTGGGACTACAGGCATATGCCTATGCCACTGTACCTAGTCAATCTTATGAAAGCAAAGTCCACAGAGGGAGTTTAATATAATTGCCATCTTAGTATGCCATGTATTTCTTTACTACCAATAATGTGAAATGTAGCATGGCTAATTCAGTGGCAAAAAAGTCATGGAAAAAATACAACCCAAAGCCAAAACGGGTTCATTCTTGTCTGTCTGTCTGCCTCCTCCCCCACCCCCCACAACAGGGGTTCTCTGCGTAGCTATGGTTGTCCTGGGAGTCACCATGTAGAACAGGCTGTCCTGGAACTCAGGATCTGCCTGCCTCTGTGTCCTGAGTGCTAGAAACAGCAGGCTCCACCAGGCCTCACTCAATACAGGTATTTTTCAAGCGAACACCTTGACAACATCAAAAGACTCCCTTGCAAACTGGCATGGAGACTTTAAAACGACAGGACCAACAGCCACATGGGCCTCTGAACAGCAAAGACACCTGCCACTGAAAATATGCTCTTTCCACTACAAAGGAGACATTGTGCCAACCACTTTGTGCCTACAACAAACCAAAAGGCTGTGAAAATTCCTGAATAGAAAACAAAGCAAAAGGCAGAAAAGCATGTCAATCCGACCACTTCCCATTACAGAAAAATAACTACTACTGTTTCTCTGAGTAGCCTATAAAAGAAAAAGAAAAAAAAAAAAAACCCAAAACAAACAGACTTCACACACTAACAGGAGTTTGTGATATAAGCTGCAAATGTCAGAATAACTATTTAGTAATAAGTCACTTAATCTCACAACACGCAGAGTAATCTCTGGACCTAAGTTTTACTTATATTTGTTTATTGGGAGTTTTGAGGTACATAATCTCACTCTTTAGGGCAGGCTAGCTTGGAACTCACAATGTAACCTAGGCCAGCATTGCACTCACTGCAATCCTCCTGCCTTAGCCTCCCCAAGTGCTAGGATTATAAGTATGAGCCACTACACCTGGCTGCAATAGGGTTCTGTTTGTTTTTTTAAACCTACTTGTAGATTTACCTTTTTGGTTCAAGTTTAGCAGCCACTAATCTTGCTCCCATGGACCCAGTTTCAACAACATGATAATATATCTTGATGTCAACATGATTGAAGATGTAGAAAGTGTCTCTCTCATGGAACTCTGACTGTGAAGAAGAACTTGGTTAGAGACATACCACCAGCTAGAGGACAGTCAAGCACAGTGTTTCACAAACCACCATCGTAACAGACACTTAAATTCAGATGGAATTTTAATTGTTCCCCATTACAATGCTAAGTTTTTAAGGTTGAAGTCCTCATAAGCCAAAATAAATACTAAGGTTTTAATTTTCACATAAAATTAATAAATAACTGCTTAAAAATTAAGTAACTAATATTTTCTAGCTTTCATTTAAAATATATTAAAATTTTTTAATAAGAAGTTACATTATAAATGTTAAATTGCCCACACTTAAGCAAGCCTTTCTAAAACTTGGTAAAACTGTCAGGTTTACAAGCAATCACCTCAGCTCCCCAGACTCTTAGTTCACCTTTCACAAGAGGATTAACGCGTTTACGGGGATTTATGCTAACTAGTATATCTCATCCAATAAGAGAGTAAATCAGGTTGCCTGAGTATATAGAAACCTTATACTCCCAATATTGGTAATAACAAAATAATATAAAATCAGTGACTATTATATATTGATCTTAATAACAATTCCACATTGTCTCTTCTAACATTTTCATCATAAAAACAGGGCTTCAAAGACAAATAGGTTTGATGAAAAGTATATTCTGAAACTTCTGCGATACAAATTTACACACCTAGAGATGCCCTTCTGACTCTCCAGTGTCTACATGTTCTTAATTAAGATTTATGCATCAACATTCCTCCTGTACAGCTCCTCTTACTCGTAGCAGTTTTTCTTATGTTTCCTTAATACTTTTGTTTTCTCTGTAACAACGTTTACAGTTCTAAGTTTTTACAGACTGCATTTGTATTTTGTACGTGTGGGCACATGATGGTGGCCAGAGGACAAGCTCAGGGAGTCAGTCCTCTCCTTTTCCACATGGGTCCTGGGAACCGAACCCAAGTCATCATGCACCTTTACTTAGAAACATCTCACTGACCTCGAATCAGAAAAATGCTTTAAGTATTTTTTAAAAAAGATTAGTTTCTTTATTTTATTTGAGTGCTCTATCTGTATGTATATCCCCACCCCAGAAGAGGGCATCAGACTCCCATTACAGATGGCTGTGAGCCACCATGTGGTTGCTGGGAATTGAACTCAGGACCTCTGAAAGAGCAGCCAGTGCTCTTAACTGCTGAGCTATCTCCCCAGCCCCTGAATCTAACTTTTCTTTAGTTAAAAAAAAAAAAAAAAAAAAAAAAAAAAAAACTTTAAAAAAGACTTATTTTTAGCAAGTGCATGCCCATAATCCCAGCACTCAGGAGGGAGAGACAGTTTGAGACTAGTCTGGTCTACACAGAGTACCAGGATAGCTAGGGCTACATGGTTGAGACCCTGACTCCAAAACTTTAAAAGAAATATTTTTATTTTTAATTATCTGCATGGGTGTATGTCTGTATAGGAAAGGCAACAGGCATGGGATTCTCTTGAGCTGAAGGGGTAATAAACCAGCTAGGAACTGAAGCTGTATTCCTTGAAGCAGTATATGCTGTTAACCTCTGAGACATTAAAATGAATGTATTTTAGTGTTGTAAGTATATGTGTGCCTTAAGTACCAGTCCTCTTTCAGGATAGAAGTGGACCAGTCTCCTGGAGCTGGAGTGCTGGGCTTTTGTGAGCCTACCGACATGAGTGCTGGGACTCCGCCTCAGGTCCTGTCCACAAGCTCTTAAGAGGCGAACCGTCCCTCCAGCCCCATAGTGTAACCTTTGAGTTAGAACAAAGGCTTAGCCCTTAATACAGAACCCACCAGAAGAAACTGTAAATCTGGAACCAAATCTTGAACTGAATCTGAATGATTTTATTTCTAGAGTTAAATGTGCACAGTGTTAATCTAAGTAATGTACTTGAGAGCATCTAACATTCATTCTCTGTAACAGTTCTGTTCAAAGACTAAACTCTCCTTATGAAAAGCAGTGCAAAGTTTACCACACACTTACACTGATAACACAGGCATCTTTTGCATGGCCTTTATCTGTAATGTAACAACCAATAGGAAATCCAGGATTACAGAACCTTTGATTGTCTTCAACCTCATAGCACCACGTAACAGGCATATTATCCACAATCCTGTACATGTGAGTAAAAGTCAAGTTAGTGATCTGAGTAAACACAGCTAAGAAGCAAAGCTTAAATCAGTGTTGTCACTTCATAAGATGTAAACATCTCTAAATGCATTAACACTCCAACTTCAAAAATGTTTTCATGGGACCCATGATACACTGTAACAAGAATATAGTTAGTAGAGGTTTTGAAACTACAAATGCATATAGGAAAGGAAATCTAAAAATTAACCTGCTGCAGCTGTGAATTTAATGGCACCATCCAGGCACCTGAGTATAATTTTTACCTTCAGCAGAGCCCTTGAAGCTTTAAACAGGTGCAAAACAATGTATCTGGTTCCTTAGGAGCTTTCTAGGTAGACATAAATGATGTCTATTATAGTAGCTCAACAGAAGGCAAAAGAGTACATCTGCAAGATGAAAGTTAACTAGAGAGTGAGGGAAAAAAGTGGAAATTATAGTATTTTCTGTTACAACTTATAAATCCAAGTGATTTATTAAAGAAACATTGCTATAAAACAAGAGAACCAAATTTTTTAAGTTTACAGTAAAAAAACATTAAAAGAATAATGAAGTTTGTAGTATTGTGAAACTATATTACAGTCTGAGCATGTGGTCCCCTATGCTTAGAACACACTGCAGGATACAAAATAAAAAATTAGCCAAAATATAGTAGCTGTATTAAAGTCATAAGACTACACTCCAGGGCATATTTTATTTTTTAATTAATGTGTGCCCTAGGAAGTAAAATTATGATTCTATATTCACCCAAGGTGTATGTTAATGTCCTAATAAAACATGTCTTGTCATATTTAAGTGCTACTTATTAGCACTCTGTGTATAAATTTTAGAATCACCTACACTATTAAGCTGTTTACTATTACACCCAAAAGACTATAACATTATAAAATATTAGAAACATAAAACAATGTTGTATAAATAATTGAAGAGTTTTGTGGGGAGCTAAATAATCAGTCAGCTGCTTTAGACAGAATGAATTATAACCAGTTAAGTGTATATGGGCAACATAAAATGTCTTTATGCTAGCCAACTAGAAAGAAAGTGCTAGATAAAAATTAGAGTGCTAGTTGCAATATGGAAGTTGGGGGCAATTAAGAGTTTTAAAAACAAACATTTTACTTATTGTAATTTACTTAATGTCTTGATTTAATTGCTATTTCAGGTATTAGAATATACTAAACAGAAAGAGAATCCCTTTGAAATAAATGCAAGAAAATGTAAAGAATACCACTTATAATTACTACTTTTGTAAATCAAGAAGTGGTATTAAATTTCTAAAAATTCAACCCTAATTCCAATTTACTACAGTGGGTAGGAGTGTGGAAGAAGAATCCAAGGATTACAGTGGGAAGACTGGTCCCAACTTTCTACCAGAAAGAACTCCTTCCAGTGTAGAAGGCACTTTCTCCTCTACATTCCAGGATCTCTGTGTTAAACACTGCCAGCAATAAAACTTTATTATAATGAAGCTACTTTCCCAATAATTCAATTATAAAAGTTTCTGATTAGACTGAAGTAGCCAAAGGGTAGCAAAACTGAATGAAACTTGGCAATTAAGTCCTCCTGTGCAGTTCTAACACAAGCAGATTTATAATAATGAGGATTTTGCAGTTTTGAAAAAAACTGTACATGGCTGGAGATGGCTCAGAGGTTAAGAGCACTGACTGTTCTTCCAGAGGTCATGAGCTCAATTCCTAGCAATCACATGATAGCTCACAACCATCCATAATGAGATCTGATGGCCTCTTCTGGTGCGTCTGAAGACAATTACAGTGTACGCATATGCATAAAATAAGTAAATAAAATCTTAAAAAACAAAACAAAACTGTACACCACTCTCCTATGTCGATCTGGTAGGGTCTGAGATTAAACGTGCTAGCTAGAGTTATCTTCAGAATCCCTTTCTATACCATAAGCTGCCATAAATCTAGAAGTTCTATGTCATTGAACACTGAGTGTGAAGACAACTAGTTACATATGATTTTATTTTTAAAACATTATAAAGAACTCAGTAGTACAGCACTTGCTCAGCACAACTAAGACCCTATATCCAGTCTCCACTAATACATGTTCACACATACTTCCTAATTCAGAATCCTAGATAGAAAGCAGAGGGACAGAGTGCACAGGACAGCTGAACGGAGTTTAGGTACCAGTGTGGGAATCAAAAACAGGCTCTAGAATGATGGGGCTGCTCCAGCTGTGAATATAGTCAGCCCCAAAGATCTCTAACCCACTTTTAATGGCCCAAGTAAAAATAAAAATTACTCAACTCAAGTAAGAAAGCTATATATCCCATTAGCCTTTCTCTATAACGAAGATGAACAATTTATTGGTTACAATGTTCTGTAGGAAAAGAAACATCACCATTCACATCATACAATTTATACAACTATAAAAATAAAGTATAGATCTACAAAGGTACGAGACCTGGAAAAATGCCTAATATGTTCATCCTTAAACAAAACAAGCAAACACAATAGAGTACACAGTAATATGTCAGCTTTTGTATTTTCTAACAATGCCTACCCTTTCACATTCACACAAATGCAGAGATCGGCAAGCACGCAGGGCAAACAGTGCTGCCCAGGAGGGGACAGGACAGAATAAATGGCCGGCAGCGCTGGACGACTCTTATTTGCTATTTAATATTTTTCTGTACCACTTGAGGGTTTTTCACAAGCTTAATAATTTAGACAGTAATCATATCCTCCCTAAAGCAGCTTGGTACAAAGGAAGGTACTAAATTCACAGTAAGATTCCATAAGAATTCAGTACTTTTAAAGATCTTTCAAATTCCGAGGGACACATTTTATTTCTGCCAATTCTGCTTAAAGTCAGTGTAAAGCTTCTGAAATAAAAATATTGTCACCCCAGTTTCAGCAAAGCCACAACTGAGAATCAGTGTTCCCCAAAATAGAGTGGCCTGGGGCCCAGGACTAATGTCTAAGATTGCAAGTCTCCAAATTCCTGTCCATGATGCAGACTTAAAATCATAAAATGTTCCCAAATCAATGGCAAAAACTATTATTTAACACACTTTTCCAGTTGACTTTTTAAAGCAGTCATTTGTTTTCAACTGCCTTATAAACTGCTTAGTAAATTTCACTAATGAATACTTCCTAACTTTGTAAACTACCTTAAATTGATTTTTTGTTTTTGTTTTTGGTTTTTTGAGACAGAGTTTCTCTGTGTAGCCCTGGCTGTCCTGGAACCCACTCTGCAGACCAGGCTAGCCTCGAACTCAGAAATCCACCTGCTTCTGCCTCCCAAATGCTGGGAGATTAAAGGTGTGTGCCACTACTGCCCAGCTTAAATTGATTTTCTTATTAACTTATTCTGGCATTAAAAAAGGACATAGACTAATGCAAAGATTAGCTAAAGATTCCGAGACACCTTCCTGTATGGAAGCTGCTAAGGAATAAATGCTTCTGTTCTCTTTCCGACCTGACCTGCAGTGTGTGAATAGAACCCAGAGCCTTGCACCTGCCGGTCAGCATTCTGCCACCAAGACAGCACCAAGTACCCTATCTCTGCTCCCATTATCTCCAGGACCCAGAGTCTAAGCAATTCTCAACACAAACTGCTAAGGAACTTGTTTATGTTGCACCATGGTTACAAAAGATGAAGTAGATTCGATTTGTAAGATGTTCTTCCTGACACCATAAGTGGCCCATGTTAATTCTACAGGACCAGAGCAGCAGAGCAGCAGGTCTGGGTACAAAAATCACCTGACACAGTCGCCTGCTTTAACACTGCTCTGACATGAACAGACGTCTGTTACATTTCATACAACTTACAATATAATCTCTATAGACATTGATATAGAAATTTCATCGTCAAAGCCCCAACCACTAAACCTCCGTCTCACCAGTGATGCTGATAGTTCAGTAGCATGCTTTTTTTCAAGAAGTCTAACTTTTGTTTATCTTCGGCCTTCTCTGTATGATATGTTTTTGTACAAACAAGCTTACAGGTTTCCATCCTATTAAATGTAAACTGTATAAAAAGAAAGCAGAAAATACATTAATAAACAGTATACAAAAAGATACAGGTTCTTCAAGATAACATAGTTTAGGTCACCAAAACTGGTGACAAACATCTAAAATGCACGACAGCTTACTCAGTGAGCTGAACCTTCAATTTCATTCTCTATAAAGTCTCCAATTTTTCTTATCCTAAGTTTTTTGTGTGTGTTCTAATAACTTCAATTTATTCATCTTCTACATGTAAGTGTGATCTAGAAGAAAAAGGTTAGAACGTTTCCCCATAGGTACCTTCTACACTTCTGGAGCTGATGGCTTCTAGTAACAAGGACCCAAGATTTCTGTGCTAGCATCCAAGTGAACAGGAACCAATCAAGTGCCCCTAATGTTCCCTAGGAGACTCAGCAGTGACCACAATGCCACATTTGAATATCTAAAATCAAAGCAAACATGACCCTTTATTCAAGTTTAAAGACTGCTAATTTTCAGGATTCTATATATAAAAAAGGTAAAATTAAAAATCAATAACCAAATTTAAAAACTCCAATTACAATTCTGAGTCCAGAATTATTTACTTCACACACAGACACACACAGACAGACACACAGACACACACAATACTTTAATAACAGGTTCATGATGATTACTGGGAGCATTTATCTCAATTTTAAATGCAAGTCCCTAGCTGAGGATGAGAAGAGGAACAGACTGCAGCATATGGGCACCAGGCTCTAGTCCAACATCCAGTATAAAAAACAAAACGAAGAATATCCCCATATTTTCAGAAGGCTGTGACATCAACCATATAAATAAACCATAATAAATTTTAATGTAAAAATTACCTTTTGCTGGGTAGTGGTGGCGCACGCCTTTAATCCCAGGACTCAGGAGGCAGAGGTAGGTGGATCTCTGAGTTCAAGGCCAGCCTGGTCTACACAGTAAATTCCAGGATAGCCAGGGCTACACCCTCTCTCCAAAACCCTTTCTCCAAAAACAAAACAAAAAATTATGTTTTGTTTCTAAATAGTCCACTTGAGTTGTCATTTTTGATTTGTGTTTAAAGCAAGGTTTTTGAATGCAGTTTGGCCTCAAATTCAGATTCTTCTAAGCCTCCAAAGGCTGGGATTCCTTGAGGTGAGTACTAACAGCTGGCTAGTGGCCCACTTCTGTATGGCATTTATTAACAATCTATACCAACTTAGCTGAGGTGAATGTTTAAGTGCAGCCCACTGCTGCCACCTATCAGCCAACAGTTTAATTTTCACCACAGCACTACCTCCATCTAAAACAGTATTGTAACATTATTTTGAACCTTAAGGTTCATTTTTAAAAACTGAATAGTAGTAACACTACTATTCAGTAACACTAATATGACAAAATGAGAAGCACAGATGTCCAACTTTGATAAGGAGAGACAGACATTATCTGCTAATAGCCATCCAACAGTAAATCTTACACCTCAATCTAATAGATGGGAACTGGATTTAGCTGACTCAACTTTTGTGCTCAACTGTAAAGGAAAACAAAAAACAAAAAACAAAACAAAAACCAAAGGAGACAGTGAGGGAGGGAGCGGGCATCTCACATGTGTGCGTCTTACACGTGTGCAGCTAAGAAGCCCATGGGCCAACGTCAGACAGCCTCTTCTTTAACTCTCCACCTTAGTTCTGAAGCAGGTTGTCAGTGAACCTGGAGCTCACGGACTCATAGCTCCAGGTCTCCATGCTCCCCAGCTGGGCTTACAGGCACATGTGCTAATATACCCAGCTTTGATGAGAGTGCTGAGGTTCTGAGTTCAGATCACTATGCTTACGTAGCAAGAACTTTACCTATCCTCCAGCCCTGGTAACAACTGGTTACAGAGCAACAGTTAACATTCCTCTAATGTTCCCACGTTGTGCATACTTCACATTTATCAAGACTCATGTATTCCACCCAATAAATGAGGTCAGCCTTCCCCACATTACAGATTAGAAAAATCAAGGCATTAAAGACACAAACCAAGAAATGCCAGTCAGGATGTGACCCAAAAGGGTTGAGCTATAGAAATAATGCTCCTCTCCTTATGTTTAGAAATTCTGTATTTGAAATCATTGTTGTTGTGGACTTAACAGTACTTTTTATTTTTATGTGTATGTTCGTATACCACATGCATGCTCATACAGGCCAGATGAAGGTGGGACTGGAGTTACAGATAGCTGTAAGCTGCCATGTGGGGGCTGGGAGTCAAACCGGGGTTCTCAGGAGCACTTTTAACTGCTGAGCTATCTTTCCAGCCCTCAGTACTTACGTTTCGATGAAAATTTAAAAATGCTACTAGCTGGCAAAGAAACCAACCCTCCTTTGTGACACACAAGCTCAATTTTGTCCTATTTTACTTAATTGTATTGTATTGTGTTATGTGTATGCATGCAGAGAGGTGTAGGTGTGCCCATGGGCATGTATGTGGCGGGCAAGAAGTGTCTTGTTCTATCACTTTCCTTATTATAAAATACACATCCTTAATTTTTTTGTGTCCATGTGCCAAATGTGTACAAGTACTACAATAGCCATAAGAGGGCATGTACTCTTCTGCTCACTCCAATTCTTTTTTATCTGCCTTAGGAACTGAAAATCCCAGTCTAGTCCTTAGCTAATTCTCTCAGCTCTACTTTCAAAAACAAAAACCAAAAAACCCAAGCTGATTCTAAGTGTCCAACTATGCCACAATCTCCTCCCTAAGGGCTAAACCACCGTCAAACGCTATCTGATGCTGTAAAATCTCCTGATTGGGTTTTCTCCTTACACCCCACAGTCTGTTCTCAGCATGCCCCAACAGTGAGTGACCATGTAAGAGCCAAGCTGCTGCAACAATCTGGAATCTTGCTCAGATGTGAAGGGTCCAAAGTTTTAGTCACTGTTGTTTCTCATGGTGGTAAGGCTTGAACCCGGGGCCTCAAACATGCGCCAAGTGCTCTACCACTCAGCTGTGCTTCCCCTGTAACAGCCGGCTACTCTTGCCCTCATCTCTCACCTGTCTCTACCTCCCCCCCTTGCTCAGGCTGAACCCCTTCATCTCTGCCTACAACACCCCAGGCAGTCCACACCTGGGGACTGGCATCTGCTGTCTGCCTCTAAAACACCTTCCCTAGGCACCTGTGTGGCTTACTCCCTCACTTATTTTTAAGGTCTTGTAATTCAAATGTCACCCTCACAGAGAGACTTAATTTACATTTTTAATGTCACCTCCCAGTAAGTCTTATAAGTCTTATCTAAAATGACAAACTCTCCATTCCCAGTTTTACTTTTGGGAATTCCTTCCCCAGTAACTGACATACTGTACACTTTAGTTATCACCAGCTTCCTCCTTCCCATCAAGGCCACAGAGCCACAAAGGCCAGGGATTCCCCTTGTCCTATACTGCTATAGTCTCCATCTGTAAGAGTGCCTGGGGCACACAAAAAACAGCTAACCACAGATGCTAACCTAGTGAATGGATGTACCAGAGAGTAAGTGTTTACACTTTATGAGGCTTTATGATCTGCACACTGCCTTAAGCTACACTTTTCCTGACCTAAACACGTCTTAGAAAAAGGTAACAAGGCAGCCTTCAGATGAGGATGTCCTCTGCTGCTGGTTACCACTATTCCTTTACTACATAGAGAAAAAAAATATCTGAATTAAAGTATATTGTCTAGCCAGGTGGCAGTGGTGCACGCCTTTAATCCTGGTACTTGGGAGGCAGATATAAGTGAATCTCTGAGCTCAAGGTCAGCCTGGGTTTGTTCCAAACTCACCTACAGAAGTGAGTTCCAAAATGGCCAGGGCTACATAGAGAAACTCTGCCTTGAAAAACAAAACACACAAAAAAGAGGGTGGGTAGATTATAGCTCATCTTTCAAAATAAATTCAGGCTTTCTAATCAAAGCAGCATTCCAAAAAAACATGACCCATAAATTTGAAAAATCATTTATGGTTAGTTTAGAAGGAAAACTCTCATTGATGGCTCAATACCATGTTTTCAAATGCTGTAGTCTTCAAGAATCTCTTTAAACTGGGAATTGAAGAACTTAACACTTTTGGGTCTGAAGGGCAGGATCTTGCTAGGTAGCCAAGATAACTTGGGCTTGCCCTTTGCATCTCCACAGACATATGTGCCACACACCCTGCTTAACACAGACCTTGACCCTAAAAGTTTCTGTAGAATGTGAAAAATATTGGGTGTACACCTTTCTCTACTTAAGAATCCTGCTCTACTTTATCGCAACTCCCAGGACAAGAGATTAAGTCTAAAAATTCCCAGGACCCAAGGGTCTTACACACATTTAAAAATGTCAAGAATGAGCTCCTACTAGAGACAGGAACTGTTTTTTCCAGTTTACTGTTGTACCAAAGGCTGTCTGTCCCCGGCAGTATAAGATCCCTGAAGCAAAGATCTGCCTATCTGCCTGTCTCTGCTGGGATTAAAGGCATGAGCCACCTCCGCCAGGCTCCTTCCGCTTTCTAAAGGCTAGCACTAAGTAAACAGAGATGCCACGTTAGTATTTTGTCTCTAAAGGCTAGCACTAAGTACACAGAGACGCCACGTTAGTATTTGTCTAATTTCACAGATCTGCCTGACAACATCATCTACTACAAAGGAATGCAATGCCATCAAAGTAATTTCTCAAACTCATAACAGAGAATTATTGCTTGATGCTCCCCATACAGACACACTGAATTCTTCCCCAGTAACTTTATTTTCGAAGGTCTCCAACTGTCTTTCAAAATAATTTAAAACTGTTATTTTTTAGAGTAGAGAATTAACTAGATTATTTGAAGAGAGACTTATGATTTAAAATGAATCTGTAGGGGCTGCAGAGATGGCTCAGTGGTTGGGAGCACTGGCTGCTCTTCCAGTGGACCCAGGTTTGGTTCCCAGCACCCACATGACGCCTCATAACCATCTGTAACCAGTTCCAGAGACCCCAATGCCATTTTCTGGCCCCCATAGCCACTGCACAAACATGGTACAGACATATATGGAAGCAAAAACACCCATACACTTAAATTAAAAATAAATAAGTCATTAAAAAAACTGTAGTGGATTATATTTATACAATGTTCATATCTTTCTGCCCGAGGCTTCACAGAATAGGTTCTGAACAGAGGGGGAGTGAGATGGCTACTAGGAACAATGCAGGCCCAGGAATCAGCTGGGTGGATGCTCTGGGTAACAAAGTGCCAAGAAGGAGGACATGCCTGGTGAAAGGGAAGGCCAGTTGCTAAGGGTAGAGTCTAAGCCACAGTGAGGAAGAATGGGAAGCCAGGAGAGGCAGCTGTGGGCTGAGGAATAGCTGGGGGCCAAATGACAGCCATCACAGAAAAAAATTCTAGTAGGGCCAGATGCCCAAGGAAGCAGAGAAGGAACAATGCAAAGTGCAGAATACATTAAAATAAATGTGTGTGTATGTGTATAAACAGAATATAAATATATATTAACATGTTTATACACTAAATAAGTAACAATCTAATTGTATTGATATCAACTTGTATGTGTATACAAATCGTCAGAAAACGTTAAAAAGAAACAAGTAGAACTAAGGGAGATGAGAGACTTACTTTTCATTTTATAGTCTCCCACACCACTAAATTATTCATACTGTGATGTGTTATAATTATAAACGTCTTAATTTTTCTGGAAGAGGTCTACTATTCTTTGTACAGTAGAACACATATAAAATGACCAGAGGACTGCTCAATATGGGTGAATAAGTTTAAAAGATCAAAGCTTAAAAAGGGAGATCATTACGAGAAATGATGAAGTACATATATTGAAGAGATATTCTGTGCAGTTTCATTTAACTGGTGTCCTAAAAAATGTATGTGATGTTTCAAATAAGCTCTTTTTGTTTTTGAGACAGGTCCCAGGTCATTCAGGCTGGCCTCCAACTCATTAAACAGCCGAGGACATTCAAGCTTCCGGCCCTCAACCCTGGGAGTACAGGCCTGTGCTTCCATGCTTGGTTTTGTGGTGCTGAGGACAGTCTCCAGGCCATTGTTCATGGTAATAAAGAGCACTGTACCAAATTAGGCTATAAGCTAAATACCCCAAGACTGAAAGTAAAATGAAAATTAAAAATCTCTTCAAAATACCAATAGAGAATCCCAGGCAATGTTGCCCTGGGAATCAAGGAATTCTACAGACATTGTTCAGAAAGTGAAGGAGACAAAGAGTCACAGAGACAACCTTCCATGACTAGAAACTAGCGTGAGGCATGCTGCACAGTGGACAGAAAGCTCCACACTGTGCATCACAACACTAGCACAGACCTATCAATGATACACTATGACAAAAAGAAGGGTCTTCCTAAGCCAAGGCTTTAAGAAATTACTACTGGGGGTTGGAGACATGGCTCACTGACTGCTCTTCTAGAGCAGGGTTTGAGTCCCAGAACCAAATGGCAGTTCACAATCCCCTGTAACTCCAATTCTCTTTCTTTCTTTCTCTTTCTTTCTTTCTTTCTTTCTTTCTTTCTTTCTTTTTGAATATAATCATTACATTTCAAATGATAAAACCTTTCCTGATTTCCCCCCCTCCCCGAAAAACGCCAACCCCTCCCTCCCACCCCCTTCCTCTAAGTATATGCCCCTCCACCTGGCCAAGGACCACTCCTCCCACTGATGCCTGACAAGGCATTCCTCTGCTACACTTTTGGCTGGAACCATATGTACTCCTTGGTTGATGGTTTAGTCCCTGGGAGTCCTAAGGCGGCTGGGTGGCCTACATCGTTATTATTTCCACGGAGCTGTAGACCCCTTCAGCTCCTCTAGACCACCCTCCAACTCCTCCATTGGGGACCCCATGCCCAATCCAATGGTTGGCTGCTAGCATCTGCCTCTGTATGTGTAAGGCTCTGGCAGGGCCCCTCTGGTGTAACTCCAATTCTAAGGGATCCCTATGGGCATTAGGCACATAAGCAGTGCATATACATGCAGGGAAAACACCCTTACACATAAAATAAACTTTAAACACACACACACACACACACACACACACACACACACATATATACACACACATATCGGAAGGAAGTTATTCATTGTTGCAAACCAAAGCAATTGCTCCTTACCTGTGAAATCCAAGTTATTTGTGACAGTTCTCAAACAAAAACAAAAAAGAAACCTCCAAAGCTATGAGTAAGAAATTTTTATTTAACACCAAATACAAACCTTATACGGTGAGGGTTCAATTCGTTCCCCGAATAATACCTGACCAAGATTTTCAGATGGTCGTTTTCCTTCTGATGCTTGGCAAAAATCAAACCTGAAGAAAGAACATTAACATTTAGACATAGAAAAAAACAGTGAGGTTAAGAACCACTGGCCAATCTTGAAAGATTCCTTTTTTTTTTTTTTAGCAGCTCTTTAAATAAGGAATGTGCTTATATTTAAGTCTCAAGCATCACAGTCCCCACCAGAACCAGAAATATTCTATATTTTACATATAAGGCTTTAAAAAAAAATCTATACGTTATATCTTAGTCTTGTGAAGTTTAATTATATATTATAATATGTACTATATCATAATATATATTATATAACTACATATAATATATAATTATATATTATATATTTTTTTATTCTTTAGGCTTTATTTTCAGGATTAATCTTTTGTCATAACTTAATTCAAATCTTTCCATAGGATAACATTTCCAGAAGATGTATCAATCTTATACCTGCTTTACACACATATGGTGCCCACCCATTCTTTCACTATGAGAACTCAAAAGGATGGAAAAGCATATTTAGAATCCTACGATTCTCTTCTATAATTTCTGTGTATTACAAGTCAGCTTTAGTGAAATTTGGTTTCAATATGACCACTCAACTCAATTTTGTCACAGAAAATCAGAGTATTCACTAAGAAATAACGTGGGGAGTGTGTAAGACTATTATAATGGTCACAGGATAGTGAGATTCTTAAGAGGAAGGTGAATTTCAAAAATTACAAAACACTCCCAAACATGGTCAGATCCAGATTTTCCCTAATAAGAACAAAAATTCAAGCAGACATGCTGACTCCTTAACAGAACAAGCAGAAACTAGAAAAGCAGTGACTTTTTTCCAAAGGTTACCAAGCCCTATATGAGTTAGGCTGGCAACTCGGGGCTTTTGTCCTCCTTATATATACTCAGACAGGGTAGGATCTTCTGTATATACTTTTTTGTATAGCAAACATTGCCCTGTAAAACTCTTTGAGATATGGAGAAATAAGTCAATTAGAATCTAGGAACTATGCAACAACGAATATGGAATATAGAAGTTAAATGGTTAGAGGGGTTTTTGTTTGTTTTTGCAACACACTTCATAACACAACAAAATTCACACCTTGAAAGACCAAAAAAAAAAAAAAAGCTCACTGGGTTTGTTTGCTGCAGAGCTTGCCCAGCCCCTGCAGTCAGCCATGTCACTGAAGGCAGAAGGAGGCCACTGACTCCAGACACACCTCATACATGATACAGTAACAACAAAGACTGAAAAAAATCTGAAATCAGAAAACAACTGCGCCATACATAATCCCTGCAGGTTACAAAGAAGACGGCAATGACTGCTCACCAATAAAAGGTGTGGAAAGGACAAGATGCTTAATATTGTTTAAAATAAACTACACAGGACGGTTATATACATTCAAATATTTGGAGAAAAAAAGTGCCTCAGACAAAAGAGTGGTTCTTTCTGGGGACAACACGAAGGAGAATTCTTTTAAAATGTATAGAAGAGGCTGGAGAGATGGCTCAGCTTTTTATCTGGACCAGGGTTCAAGTCCCAGCACCCACATGGCAGCTTCCAACCATCTCTAACTCTAGTTCCAGGGCATCTGTTGCCCTCTCTTCTGCCCCAAAGCAAGGCATTTATGTGGTGACAGACATTCAGGCAGGTGAAACACCCAGATACACAAACAAAAATTTAAAAAGGACAAAACTACATTTTTACGGTCAGATAAAAAAAGGAAAATCATGTTTCACTAATGTATCTGTTATACTGTAAAGCAATATAAAAAGAAGTGTCTATTTTTTCCAGCACAATTTGTATTTGTACACATGTATGCTGATACCTATGGAGGCCACAAGATGTAGGATTCTTTGCAAGTAGAGTTCTGGACACTTGCAAGCCATCATGTAGGTGCTGAGGACTGAGTTTGGGTCCTCTAAAAGAGCAGCATGTGCGCTGAACTACTGAGCCATCTCTTTAGCCCCAGAACAGCATATTTTCTCTGAAAGTGTTTCCAAACTGGGTGTCCTGAAATCTCAACATTTGAGAGACTGAAGCAGGAGACTTGCCAAGAGTGTGTACCAGGTAGGGCTAAGGTAAGAGCCTGTCTCCATTACCTCTACCCAAATATTCAGGCCCTAAGCATTAAGGAAATGAATAAAGTTCTACACACAAAATTCTGATGAGCCACATAAACATTTATAAAAAACCAAGCTGGAAAACTTACGCTGTATATTCATAAGGAAGAACAGATTCCACTGAATCAAGCCGGTTAACAAACAACTCTATCTCAGCCTGAAATGAGGAAGCACAGGATTAGAACATGAATCCTGAAGACAGACACAAGTCATGTTTGGAACAGAAGAAAATGCTACAAGCTTGTACTATTAAACTATTCTTTAACAAATATGTTCAATTAACAAATTATATGCATTTAAAACATTCCTATATAACTTTTACAGATACAAATGTCTCTAATATTGCTAATGCTTTTGAAATTCGACATTTTCTAAAATACTAAATAAGATATTTTAAAAAGCAAATTTATCGAATTGTTTTTAAAAGTCTGATTTCCAAATTCAGTACTTCACTATACACCATAATAAGGTCTATTTTGGTATTTTGCTGAGCAGTAGTGGCCCACACCTTTAATCCCAGCAGTGCAGTGGATCTCTTGTGAGTTCAAAGCTAGCTTGGTCAACAAAGCAAATCCCAGGATAGCCAGAAAACACAGAGACACCTTCTATTGAAAAACCAAAAAGAAAGAAATGCTGCTCCACTGGTTGGAAGTTTCTCAATCACACTGTGAGTGGTTCACACTGAGCCTATGTGCACTCTTAAGCAGCCAAGAGAACCACATGGTCTAACTCTGGAGGGCAGTTGTGATCCATCTGAGAACGGCACATTAAATCTAGTAACAGAGAAGACGTTTACGAGGATGAGATCAAGTTCAACACGTTCCTCCTTATCTACAAAAGGATGGTAATATTTATCTTGTAGGGCTATGTTAGACTACTAGCTGCCATTTATAAAGTATTTTGAACGGTGCCTAACTGCTAAAATACAGGCAAAAAGATTGATACAACTAACAGAGTCTAATAAGATTACTGTGTTCATCCACTAAACTCCTAAAGATAGTGTGATCCTTTGTAAACCAGTTTCACAGGCAAACTATATACATCTACTTAAGGGGGAAAACCCTTTAATCACAGCACTCAGTAGACAAGGGCAGGGCAGGTGAGTTTGAGGCCAGCCTGGTGGGGTGGGGGCAATACTGTCTCCAACACTAAAAAATGTCTTTTTACATAAAATATACCACGGACCATTTCAGCTAAAAAGACGACAGGACATTTCAGCATCCAGAATGTTTGAGTAATTAAAGACAAATATATACAACCATTGTAAAGGCAAAGCTTCTAGCTGATGACTTAGTCAAAATAATTTCACTATCACTGTTATGAAGATACATGCGAATTCAAACTCTACTAACATCTAATACAGAAAAGGAGGTGATTTTTACCTCCAGATTTCTCCTGAGAAATGAGTTATTATTTTCTATACGACTCTGAATGTTTTCAGTTTCAGAATCTGCAGGTCTTCATTGCTATGACATGATGCAAGCCAACCATTATCTATCATTAAGCATAGCCTCTTGTTTTGGGAAGCGAAGATGCCAAGGCTTAAATCCTAACTCCGACCCAAGCTGGGAGTCTTGACAGGTTCCTTTCTCCCTTGTTTAGGTTTTCTTATCTGAAGAGTGAAAATGCTAATTCCAATTTCTAGCAGTTTTTGAGAAGCTTCTGCAGTGGCATGTACAAGGTGAAAGTAAGTGCTTCCTAGTGTGTAACACTGTCCAACAGAACCTTAACCAACGGAAAGACGCCTTTCATCTGCACTCTTGGACACAGCACCCTCTCTAGGCCACCAGAAGCTATTGGGCACTGCAGCTGTGCTAGCCACTTAGTTAAGCATTGCAAAAAACTGATTCTTAACTTGTATTTAATTTAAATGGTCACAGGAGGCCAACTGCTCTGAATTGGACAGCAAAGTAACAGGACACCATGCTATGCTGCCTGGTGCCATATGAATAATCTCTTTGTATTCTTAACATTTTTACTCCAGTCACTACAACTTTTCTGTACCAGAAAAAAACAACTCTCATTTTATTAGTCCATCCCAGAGGTTGCAAACTTCCTATAAAGAGACAGAGTAAACAGTTTAGGTCCTGTAGGACCCACTGACTCTAACCTTATAGTGTAAAAGCAGCCTAAACAATTGGTAAATGAGGATATGCCTACAATCTAGTAAGCTGAACAATTACTGTGAGCTCTAAAATAAATAAAAATCAGATGTTCATGTAATCTTCAATCATTACTAAATAATATTATTCTTTCCTCCTCAACCACCTAAAACCGTACAAACGATCTGTATCTTGAGAGCCCTGTAAGTCTAAGCAGTGAGCTGGGCTGGACTCCTAGTCTACCTATAAGCCTCATTTTTAGACTGCTGTTCAAGTTCCTGCACCAGCTCTTTATTCCCATGTTATCATCTCTGGTGTCTTTGGAGTAATAACCCTTGAAAACTGAAACGTTGTAATCTTTTCAATTACCTATCTTTATCATGCCAGTTGGTTTTCTTGGGATTTTACTAAACTCTTATACAATGTTCTTGACAGATGTGTAATCAAGCAGAACTATAGCAAAATTCAAGGTTCAAACAACAAAGTGTCCTAGAATTACAGAATGCCAATGTTACTTTTCAGTAGCCTCTTTGTCCCTATGTATGAATTCTTCAGATACTTGATCTCTCTCCTGTGTGCTAAATCTAAAGCTGTGCTCGTCCTCAAGTATACATTTGTTTGTTCAAATATTCTTCCTAAACGTGTCTAAGACCAAATTAATTTATTTAGTCCAGTAAACATAATAGACTTAATTTTGCTCTCTCATATAACTTCTGTTTTTATTTTTGGAGCAGAAGCCCTTGTAGCCTAGGTTGGACTTAACCTGCCTGTACAGTCAAGGATGACGACCTTGAACTCCCAATCCTCCTGCTCCCCTCCCAAATGCTGGGATCACAGGTGTAGAACATCATGCCAGACATCCCATGTAACATTAAAAAGCTCCTGAGGTTGTATACCTGTTAGGATTACACTTATTACAGATCTAATACCACTAATTGGCTATAACATTTCATATGTTCTCCTTGTTACATTTAACAAACTAACCATCATCAGGTATCAGTCCTGAGGTCTACAGAAAAAATACCTGCCATCCTACAGCTACCCACTCCCTCAAGCTAGCCCCTACCTGTCTTTAAGTTCCAATTTAAAACCTGAGAAATCAAGCTCACTAGCTCCTTCCTCTAAAACTGTATTGTTACCCTGAGTTAAGGTCTCACTATGGAGTCAAAGCTGACCCAGAACTCCCAATTCTCCTGCCTCTGCTTCCAAAGTAGCAGAGCACAGACAGGTATCATACCCCTGGCTTAGAGTAGGTCTCTGACTAGCTCTTAACAGCCAGGAAAGCCTCTCTCCTTGAGACCAACCACGCTAGCCTTCTGTTTCTAACTTAGTCACTTAAACCAACTGTTGCCACTTGCTGCACCTTACTGTGCTGTTCACTAAGCTTCACACCACTTCTTGTCCCACTCTCAAAAATTATTTGCACTTTATTATTATTATTATTATTATTATTATTATTTATTTATTTATTTATTTTTTTTGCTAAGCTTGCAGCTGGCATTTTACCTAATATCAAACCCTCCATTAAGTTTACCTTATCTGTCATCTTCCCCTGACCTAGCAAAGTACCTCTAGTCCCACACATAGAAAGATGTCAGCAATGCTTCAGCAGCATGTGTTTGTTGTGAGTTCTGCTTTGTGATACAAAATAATGTAATTATCAACAGCTTTCTATAAAAGTGTCCAAAAATAGTATTCCTCACAAATCTTCCACCTGGAAACATTTAACATAGCACATACATAGGAGCTGAGTTCAATGCCTAGAACACACGCTGGTGGCACACAACTGCCTATAAAGCAAGCTCCAGATGATCCGATGCCTCTTCTGGCCTCTTCAGGTACCCATGGCACATACCCACATATAAATGAAAAAATTAAATCTTAAAAAAAAAATACTGTTAGGTTCACTTCAAATTTTAGGTCTATCTTGGGCAATTAATAACATTGAATGTAAAGACTAGATGAGTCAATAGTAAGAAAAGAAAATGGACAGCCAGGGCTACACAGAGAAACCCTGTCTTGAAAAGCCAGAGAGAGAGAGAGAGAGAGAGAGAGAGAGAGAGAGAGAGAGAGAGAGAGAATGAATGAATGGTATATACAGAAGATGGTCCACAACTGGCATGCAATTATAAATTAAATGAATCACTATGTATACTTGTTGTGTGTTAGCTTAGAAGCAGAACATTCTGGAATTTGGATAAACACTATATAACTTCCAGGGGTTCTTCACCGGGTCCCCTCCCCTCCTTCGGAGCAGTGGAAGCAGCACTGACTGTATGTGCTGGGTCACTGTTGCTGTATAGTCGATGATACCACCTCAGTCACTCAACTGAAAGCAGGGCTTTCTTAAACTTTTCTGCTTGTGACTATAGCTAAGAAAATTACACAATACTAGGTTATGGGTATAAAAAATAAATATAGATGTCATAAACATTTATCAATAAAGTATTTTTTAAGAAAAACATTATTTATTTATTTATTTATTTATTTTTATTTATATAAGAACACTTTAGCTGTCTTCAGACACACACCAGAAGAGTGCATCAGATCCCATTATAGATGGTTGTGAGTCACTATGCGGTTGCTGGGAATTGAACTCAGGACCTCTAGAAGAGCAGTCGGTGCTCTAAACAGCCAAACCATCTCTCCAGCTCGATCTCTAATTTCTGTTTCAGAGGAATCCAATGCCCTCTTTTGGCCTCTGTAGGCATTACATGAAATATATTAGGGGAAGCTACTGCGTCTCTATGGGGTTTAATTTTCTTTTTATCAAAACAGCAAGCACTATAATGAGTGATGTTTAGGTAATAGGGTAGGGTGGTCTACACAGCTAGTTAGCTTCAAACCTGTCAGGACTACATCATGAGTCCCTGTCTCAAAACAAAAAAAGAAGAAAAGACTATTGTTAAGTATAATTAACATATTCTAATAAAGGTGTTAATCTTTTTTTGTGAGGCAGGGTCCCATGTATCCCAAACTGCTCCTCAACTCACTATTCAGCTGAGGATTTCTTTGAACTCCTGCCCCTGCCCCTGCCCCTGCAGTGCTGAGATTACATGTGTATGACAAACCTGGCCTGGTATTTGACTTCTTTTATGGTCATCGCCATCTGCTCTAAGCATCTGTACTCAAAGGTTGAGTCCATCCTCTTTTGAACATATACCTTCAACAGAGATTGCCAACTCTAGAGTGGGGCGTTGGGCTTTAAGGACTGCTGACCTCTTCCCTCACTTTCAAACTGTCTCTGGCTATGCTAACACAAGCACACACACACACACACAAAAACTGAACATTAAACATTTTAAGAAAGTTATAGAATCCTAAATCACTGAGACAAAGCAGGACTGAGTATAAATTTGTATGGCAATCTGTGACCTCCCAAGGCGCAAGTCAAGCCCGTGCGCACAGGGCTTTGTTTAACCGTGAGTATCTGGTTCAGTACATCGATCCCAAATGCCAAGAGCTGCTTCGATTTACTATACCTATGCAAAACCAGCAAATGTTTATCTCAAGAACTCACTTTCAGGAGCTATGCTGAGAACTGGGTCTCTTTTCTAGTCTTATATCTTCAAAATAGACAGAGAAAGAAAATCTATCTAAGAGATATGAGACCAAACATTTAAGCTTTCCTATGAAGCACAGACGGCTCTACTCCTGCATAAATAAATCTTCTAGTAATCACTGAAAACATTTTGTATAGAAGAGGTTTTTATCTAATTAGAGTTCAGGGGTATCCCTTCTAAATCCTTCATCCAAGAGCATGATTGTATTTTCTGTTATAATCAGTCCCAGCTGTGGTCATACTGTTTTAGTGCTTTCGACACAGGATCAAGCAGGTGCTGTGGTCGTCCTCTATGAATGAGGGTTCTCGGCCTCTTTTATTCTGCTTTCTCTCACTGGCACCCCACCTGACCCAATGAGGAAATGGCCATGAGAGAAGAGACACAGCTCTACACAAGGACAGTCACAAAGGGCCTAAAATACAATAGAACAGATATGAAGGGGAAAGCTACAGAAGATCCCACTGCCTGTTAGAGAATCGAACAAGTGACTGACTTGAGGAAATCTTCATACAGATATGATATAAAAAAAAAAATCTTAGGAGGAAGTTGTTAAATAGAAACCCATGTTACAATAAAAGGTGGGAGTGTTTGATTGCTCACAGAAGGTGATCTATTTATTCAGGACTCTCTCCTCCTCATACCTTTGAAAAATAAAGTTTCAACTTTAGACTGTATTGAAGAACAGAACATAACCTGACCACTGAGCTGTGTGTGATAGCCTACACTAATCCAGCACTTATGAGGGGAAGATCGGGAGTTCAAGGCCAGCCTCATACACTGGAATGAGAACAATGTAGACAAGACCCTGTCTAAACACTCCCAGTAGAAAAGCAAAAGCCTGACTATATCAAAATTCGTTAGAGACACAAACGTTTTTGGACTAACACATCAATTCTGGAAGTTTTGGTTCCCAGGAGGCAGAGTGGGACAGAGGAAAATGCACAGTGCATCAGAGAGTAGTGAGGAGCCAGAGCTATGGAGTCCAGGCAGTTCTGGGCTCATCTGCTTCTTAACTCTTACTGTGTCTGTGAACTTGAGGTAGTCAAGTCACTAACTCATACTGAGCTTCCATTTCCCACTGATCAGCAGGCCTGAAAGAGGAGCACAG
The DNA here is from genome assembly GCA_964023405.1 of Apodemus agrarius. NCBI lineage: Eukaryota > Metazoa > Chordata > Mammalia > Rodentia > Muridae > Apodemus > Apodemus agrarius. The sequence goes on from OZ030013.1 coordinate 2,826,023, forward strand.
GGAAAGAATTTTCACAAGGTTCCTCCCTTTATAGAGACTGAAGTTTCTTCTTTCTTTTAAAAAAAGTAGCCCTGGATGGCCTAGGACATGCTATGTAGGCAGAACAGGCTAGTTTCAAACTCAGAACTCTGCCTCTCCTCCCAAATGCGTAGTGGTAGTGGTGTGTGCGTGCATGCGTGTGTGCGTGTGTGCGTGAGTGCAAAGTGTAAGAGTGTGTGTGTGTGTGTGTGTGTGTGTGTGTTAAAGCAGTACTTCTCCATGCCCAGCTGCATAATTAAGATCAGTGGCAACAGAGAAGGTCTGATTGTCACATGTAAGGTAGCCATAAGGAACCAGAAATCGTCCTGAGAAGCCTACAAGGATTGGAAACAGGTTATTTAAGGAACCTGGTATAAGGCTGGTAGTCTAGGCCAGCCTGTTCCAACAGAAGCTGGGGTATACTTGTAGGTTTACTCTGCTGTGATGTGTGGTGTACACACACACACCTGTGACTCTATCCCATGTGTCTAGTTATACACCTTTGGAAGAAAGAACTAGTAGAATGTTTATTTACTGTGGTAAAGTGAGTCTTCCCAAGGGCAATGCTCTAACACCATCAGCTACACACTGCTAGGTTTCCAGATGGTAAGAATCCATGCCTTTATTCTAGAGAAAACTATGAAGGTATACAACTAAACACCAGTTAGTATTAATCACTTATAATAAACACATTTATGTTGATTTTTCTTTTAGTACTTCGAAATCGTCATACTACTTCCACAGTCATACACAGTGTTAGAGACTCATTCTGTATCTGTTCAGAGCAGCACACAGCTTGCTTTATTAAATCTGACTCAGTCCATGTTTGAAGGCAACTGCTCCTAAAATAACAGACACAATTTACAAAAAGCTTCTAAAAATAACTACCAAGAAAGGAAGGTGACTGAGTAAGCTGTCATTTTATTATGGTTGCCTAGCTAATACATCCGGGCCTCGCTGTCTATCATTAGCCACTAGAGGGTAGAGTTGATCATTTTTCATTACAGCACAACATAGACAATCTCAAATTTCATCCCCCCCCCTTCCTCCCTATAAGTGTGAATGTGTACATGCCATGTGTGCATGTGGAGGTTAAAGGACACCTTTTGTGGATAGATTCTTTCCATCATGTGGGTCCCAAAGACATGAATGCAGATTGTCAACTTGCATCTTCTGTTCTTTTGAGACAGGGTTTTTCTAAGTAGACCTTGAGCTCACTCTGCAGACCACACTGGCCTCAAACTCAGAGATCTGCCTGCCTCTGCCATCCGAGCACTGAGATTAATGGTGTGGACCACCAAGTCCAGCTGGTGGCAAGTATCTTTACCCACTGAACCATCCTGCCAGCCCTAGGAAAGAAAATCTTACTCTTTCCCCTAAGAGTATGACTTCTCAATCCTCCACCCATCTTCCACAATGCTTCCCTAGTTCCATCTAATGTTGGCTGTGGGTCTCTGCATCTCTTTCCATCGCTGTTGGATGGAACCTCTCAGAGGACAGTTATGCTAGGCTCCTGTATACAAGTGTAATGAGTGTCATTAATAGTGTCAAGGATTGGTTCTTGTCCAAGGGATGGGTCTCAATTTGGGATAGTCATTGGTTGGCCATTCCCTCTGTCTCTGCTCTACCTTTGCCCCTGTACATCTTGTAAGCAGAACACATTTTGTGTACAAGGTTTTATGGGTGGCTTGCTGTCCTTATCCCACCATTGGGAATCTTGCTTGGCCACAGAAAGTGGCCATTTCAGGATCCGTCCCCCACTGCCAGGAGTAGAAGACAGGGACTCCACAGGAAGACTAACAGAGTCAACTAACCTGGACCCTTGGGGCTCCCAGAGACTGAACCACTAACTAAAGAGCAAGCACAGGCTGGAACTAGGCCCCCTGCACAGATGTAGATGTGCAGCTTGGTCTTCATGCAGATCCCCAACAACTGGAATGGGGGTTTTCCCTGAATCTGCTGCCAGCCTGCAAGTGGGTCCCATTACCCTAACTGGATCACAATGTCTGGCCTCAGTGGGAGAGGCTGCACATAGCCCTTCAGTGAATCAATGTGTTAGGGGTTGAGGAGAGGGGAAATACCCAAAGGGGACTCCCCCTTCTCAAAGGAGAAGGGAAGGAGGATCTGCATGAGGGAAGGATATGGAAGGAAAGGAGAGACTGATAATGGGATGTAAAGTAAATAATAAGTTTTTAAAAAAGAATATGATCTCTATATTATGCAGTAAAAAAGTATTCAATGTTCTGAAAGCTTGTGCCATTTTAGCTCTTAGGTGTGAACTGACATTGAGGCGTCAAACACTTAACAATAAAAAGCATGAAGGTGAACTGTCACTATTCTTAATCATTTGACATACAAGGGCACTCAGTCCAAAACTAACCAGCACATGGCAGCTAACTCAAGGAGTCAAAACTTTTATACTAAATGGAGCTGTGCAGATCTACACACTCTGATCAGGGATTCACTCTATTCATACAGCTACATATCCCTAGAGGTTAAAAGAAGCGGAGGCTACAGAACAGACTCCCTTTATTGTTATGGTCTTAAAAACTAACAAAATAACACACAGAAGTGGGAAGAAAACCAGACACCTTCACAGCACTAAAAGTTGTGCATAAAAATGTTTCCAGGAATGGGGCTATAGCTCAGTGGTAGAGCATGTGCCTGGCATATCCAAATCTCTAACACTGCAAAAGTTAAAAGGATTATCAGGTATTGTCAAACAGTTCCTAAATGTAATTCAGCTGGACCTAGTAGCAGCAAACTCCTAGAATCGCAATAGTAGGGCGGCTAAAGCAGAACTATTTTGTACTTGAGATCAGGAGTCTAAGACCCACATCTCAACAACCCAAACACAAGCAACTGGGAAGCAAATATTAATATTGGGCTGCTGCTGCTCAAGCAGAGGGCCTGAGTTTGGTTCCTAGTGCCCACGTCAGTGAATTATAACCATTGTTGCTAACTCTAGTTTTAGTGGGTTCTGAGCCCTGCACTCCTCAGGTGGGAGTGTGTGCGCGCGCACACACACACACACACACAGAGACAGACTTAGCAGTTAAGACCACTGGCTACTCTTCCAGAGGATCCAGGTTTTATCTAGCATCCATATGGCTCGAACAAGTATCTGTAATTCCAGTTCCAAGACACTCAGTGTGAATTCCTTGGGCACAAGGCACAAACATGATACACAACACAATGCACGTAAAACACTAATACACAGAAAAGAAAATTTACATTTAAGAATATACAAATGGGGGCTGGAGAGATAGCTCAGAGTGTAAAAGCACTGACTGCTCTTCCAGAGGCCCTGAGTTCAAATCTCAGCAACCAAAGGCTGGCTCACAACCATCTGTTACAGGATCGGATGCCCTCTTCTGGTGTGTCTGAAGACAGCTATAGTGTACTCATATACATAAAGTAAATTAATCTTTAAAATAGGATTCTGTCTAAACTCCACCCTACAGTTACTTGGCAACAGCCAGGTAGGTCTGGCCCACTATAAACCGTGCCGCTTGCCCCTCCTCCTCCCTCCCTCCCTCCCAGCCCCCCTCTTGCTTCTCTTGCCTCTCTTACCCTCTTGGGCTCTTCCCTTCCCCACTCCCTCTCCCCTCTCTCCATGAGGTCATGACTGGCCTCTAGTTCTCTACTCTCTCCCTCTCTCTGCCTCTACTATCCAAATATAACTCCCATCCCCATGCCCTGAATAAACTCTATTCTATACTATACCTTTGTGTGTCTGGTCCCTCAGGGGGAAGGGATGCCTTGGCACGGGCCTGCTGAGGCACCCCCTTCCCCCACACAACCATAGAACATATTCTTATGCCGCTTTCTCTTTTTATGATTACAACAAATAGGACCTGGAGAGATGGCTCAGTCATTAGCAGCCAGTACTGCTCTTTTAAAGGACCTGAGTTCAATTCCAAGCACCAACATATCTGGAACCCCCTGTAACTTCAGCTCCAGGAGGCCAGAATCTGACACTTCTGGCCTCTGTGGGCAACCCACACTCATGCATCTACACAGACACACATAATTAAAAATACATCTTTAAAAAGAATGCACTAATAATTCCTGATTACAACAGAGAAATGCTGGAACCAATCTGATGTCTGGCAAGCATAAACGGTTAAGCAAGCCCACAGAGAGCAGAGTGTTAAGAGTAAAATATTCCCATCTCTAACAAATAAAAGAATGGACATTTCATGACTACACAGATATTTAAATGTATGCACATGTAATGGTATGGTAAAAAAAAAAAAGAGTAAACCACAAAATTCATTTATGAGGGCTAAGATCATAAATCAGAAGTTAGAAGAAGTGGACTCACACTTCTCCGTTAGGAAAATGAACAAAACTTTGTTGTTGTAACTGTCTCTGAGACAAGGTCTTTCTACATAGCCCTGTCCTAGAGCTCATTATGTAGACCAGGCTGGCCACAAACTAAAGAGATGAACCTGTGTGCCCAGACATCAAAGGCTTATACAACAATTTTAAGGAAACAAAATAGTGAAACCATCAGTCAATCCATACTGAGTTAATGTAGGAGAATTTTTTTTTTTTTTTTTTGAGACAGGGTTTCTCTGTGTAGCCCTGGCTGTCCTGGAACTCACTCTGTAGACCAGGCTGGCCTCAAACTCAGAAATCCGCCTGCCTCTGCCTCCCAGGTGCTGGGATTACAGGCGTGCGCCACCACGCCGGGCAATGTAGGAGAATTTAACAGTAAGTTAAGACCATGCGGCTCTACATACATTACACTGAGCCACACCTGCTTCATTCTGCACTCAACCAGGACAAGACAGTGTTTCTTCTAAGAAATCCAAAATATTCCAAGGGGAACACAAGCAGACATGATTATCCCTGTGTTACAGAGGTGGGGGAAAGAACCAGAAATCACATCAATAGCATCAAGGACTCTGCTCACTTCTGTCCCCTTAGGAAGGATGGCATGGTGTGTTTATATTCTCCAGTTCCAGTTCCGTATTGAAAAGGTAGACCCTTAGGTAATGGTACTGTGAAGGGATGACCAAGTCCTGGGGGCAGAGTTCTCATGAATGGTTTAGTGTTCGCAAAAAAAAAAAGGACTAAAGAAGCTCTTTCATCCCTCCCACCACATGAAGACATACCTACATATGGACCAGGAAGAAAATGAATCCTCACCAGACCCTGCATCTGTGGGCACCTAATGATTTCACAGCCCCCCAAACTGTGAGTAAATTTCTGTTTGAAAAAGAGGGAAGGAAAAAAAGAAAAAAGAAAAAGAAAAAGAGGGAAGGGGGTATTTGAAAACAGTTACCATCCTGACCGCAGTAATAAAAATTTAAACCGTTTACTAAGCAGAATACCTCCCTACTGAGAGAAAAGGGAAGATGTTTAAGTCTCCACACCAGCTAGTTAAATTAGAGGAGAGCCCAGAAACACGCCCCTCTTCCTCCTGGCTAACCGAGTAGCTGAGAACAAAGACAAAAATCCAACATCCAGAAATATGGTCTGTCTTGCCCGTTTCATTCCCACACCTATCTAAGTTAAAATCCTCAAAGGACCAGAAACTTCAAAAAGACACTTAAAGATCTTGTGAGACAACACAAATCACCTAGCCTGCAGATCCCTTACAAATCCACTCATACTCATCTCTAAGGTCTGTGTTCAATGTCACCTCCTTGCTGCTTCCCCAGAAGACTCAAATTCAAAAATGTTTCCTTATCTATGCTAAGTATGTGGACCATACCTTTCATAACATCAGATTTTATTAATAAGCTTCTGTTCTCCAGTGGCTGATGGAGGAGCTAGGAATGTATTTCTCTAAGAAATTATGAATACAACACACATTCACTGTTCATCTAAAGACCAAGTACTTGTTTATAAAGGTTGGCTACTGAAATATTTAATGGAAAAATCCAGTGTGCCTGTAAGACTGGATCTCACTCTAGGTCTGAACTCTCCAAGAGGCAGAAATTCCTGCTTTTGGGGTACCACAGTTAATGCACTGTGAGCCTGGGTGAATCTTACAGATTGGTAGGCATTATTGAACACTTTATAACATTGCGTGTTATAGATACCCGTCTGTTTCTTTGTTTTTTTGAGACATAGCCCTAGATGTCCTGGAACTCACTCTGTAGACCAGTCTCTTTCTTTTTAAAACGGTAGTGATCATGTTAACGCCTCACAGGATAGCCTACAAACCTGGAGAAGCTGCAAAATGCCATGAAAACTTTAATAGCCTCCCTAATACTCTAAAACAACCTCAAAATTCACAACTGCGGTATAGCTAAGTCATAAAATAAACACCAGCTTTAAAATTTAGTAAATAAGCCTATTTACACAGTGTAAATGTTTCCTTAACTATTATTTTAAGTGTTAAAATTAACGGTTTCAGAGAGACCTTCGATCTCCAAGTGGTTAAGTTTTAGTAATTTTACTAAATAATGGTGTATTGTGATGCTCTACACCTTATAACCTAAAAGCTGCCATCAGCTGGTAAACTGAGAAACGTGTGGGCGGATGTCCTACGAAACTAACATTTCAAGATCGGTTCTTTCTCCCGCTGTATGCTTCTTTTTAAGTGTTTAAAGCCATAGCGGAGAAACTCATTTGGGGGTCTATTAAAAATTTTATAGCTAAAAAAACAAAACAAAACAAAAAACATTTAAAGGCCAGGGGTTGTGTGTATCTACAACCAGTCTTTTAATGAGGGTTACGATGTGTCACAATCCACAGGTTAAGTAATCAACTGGCATTCTTTAAGTTCGATACCAAAGTCCTAGAGAGAATAAGACGTCGTAAACAGGAGTTCCAGTAAAGTGCAATGAAACAGGGAGCCATGAAATGAAGTTACTGGAAGTTGTCGCTCGGCTGGGAGCGCCCCGTGTGGGCAGCAGGTCAGACCGTACCTGCGTGCAGGCCGGTCCAAGGGCGCTCCGCAAGCCGCCGGGGTCCGGGAAAAGTGCTTCGAGCTGTCGCTGCGAGCCCGCAGGGACAGCCAGAGCGCTCGGAGCGCCGGGTGCCGGCAGGCCCCCCGCCCGGCACGGCTCGGGAATGCGACCCCACCCACAGCTACGCCCCCTCCCGCTCCCAGACCCCGCTCCCACCGCGGGCCGCCCGACAGGCCTCCCCCACCTTGCACTCGTTGCTCTTCTTCTCTTCGGTGCAGAAGTTGACCGGCGCCAGGCCGGGCAGGTAGAAGGCGCTGCCCGGGCGCGGGCCTGGGACCGTCCCTAGCAGGAGCAGCGACAGTAGCAACAGCCGCGAGCCTCGCGCTGGCGGCGACGCGGGCGGCCTGGAGCTCATGCCGGCGGCTGTGAAAGGCGGGCGGCCGAGCCGAGGGGACGACGAGGAAGGAGGGGCGGGGGGCCTCGGAGATCACCTCAAGGCCCGAGCGCAGAGAAGGCAGGCCCGCAACGGCTAGTTCCGGTTGCGCTAGGAGACACCGCGGGCCCCGCGACAGAAACCGAAGCGGGCCTCCACGGAGCATGCGCGGCATCGCATGCACATGCTCAGTGTGGGCGCCGCAAGCGCAGCGGGCTGTTTCTGGGCGGGGCAGAAAGGAGATCCGCGTTCTGAGTTTTCAGCTCTCAGGCTGGGTGACTTCCGCCTGCGCGCTTCCGGCACCCACGGTCGGGTTCCAAGTTCCACCGTGGCGCTTCTGAGCGCCGCGCTTCTCGGGCTGGCGCACCACTTTTCTGTCCTCTGTAACCTCCTCACACATGTCAGTCCGCTCAGGACTGACGAACCAAGTACTTGCTGATGGAGACCGAGTTGATCGATGAGGCAGAGCTCAGGGGTCACCTAGTTGGGTCCAGGATGAGGGAACAAATGCAAGAACGATACGTAGATCTTTAAACAGTTCTTAGAGGTTATTTGCAAGAATAATTCCTAAGCGTCGGAAATATTGGGACATTCTTGTGTGGGACAAGTGTACACATAATAAACATCTTTCAGAAAGTCGAAAGGACTAAATGGGTGCAGGTAGTGAATATGAAGTAGCATGGGCATGTTGCAATGAAAATATAGGGGAGGGCAGCTTAATTAAGCAAAGCAGTCATGTCAGGGAAGACTAATACATCATTACTCTTCGACAAGCTGCATAGCTTTTCCCATTGATGGGAAATGGTTGTATGTTAGTGTGCAAACATTCATGCTCAAGGAGGGAAAAAAAAGTTTAGCATAAAAAAAGCCCATTGGCGTTTTAGACTTCAACCGAATTCTTCCCCAGAGTGCATCATCTTAGAATAGAAAACAAAAACTGGATGACTAACCCCCAAATTCAAGAAAAGGCAAATTCAGAAAATAGGTAAATTCAAAAAAGTTTGGAGTCTCATGCTATTAAAATTCTAGGTGCCCATATATCCCTCCCCACAAAAGTTTATAACTAACCAGATTTTTCATGACTCTATCACCTACAAAAAGAACTACTGACATAACTCAAAAGGTAATTTGTACTGGCTGAGCATCCTGGCGTTGGAACACTGTGATCTAGCTATGTGCTTCTGGGCATGGGTTCATCACAGGCGAAATCAAAGTAGGAAGAGAACAAAAGGACGCTCACTCTCCAAAAGAGTGGTAAAGAGTAAATTCAACAACAACAACAACAAAAATGTGATATAGTAGTTGTCCCGGGCGGTGCTAACCACTTTTATAACAAAAGAAGCAGCGTCTGCACACACCCTCTCAAATACCTCGACATACTGAACTTTGGGCTAAGTAGCGACGACTCCCTTTGTCGAAACAGGAAGCAGCTGTTGTCTCCAAATTAAAAAAGTGTTAACACGCCCCCCTTACCTATCTTTCTGATACTACCAAACTTGGCCTTCACTGTCAGCTCCCGCCCCAACCTTGCCGTGACTACTTTTTTCTACCTCTGACAACACCTTTGCCTCACTGTCCACAGCTGGCATGCTGCTCACTGTGCCACCGAGTCCTTTTGGTGGTTTCTTAAGTTCCTAACCACCAAGCTAGGCCACTCTGTTGGTCTCCCCAGCATCTGCTTGTGCTGAGAGGGATAATGTAGAATGTAGGTGTCCCCCATTTCCACCGGTGCCCCGCGGTGTCTACCAACTTCGGAAACGATCATGTTTATTGTTCACTGCCTCGCTTCCTACGGCTGCAGGGGCCTGGTCTGCTTCTTCCAACTCTATAGCCGGGCCTGGAGAACCGAGGGCAAAGCAAACTGGAAAGCGCTCGGCCCTGGTCGTCGGAGGGGTTTGTAAACCAGAATTTAGGATCGCACACTTGCTAACGCCTGAAGGTTTCCAGAGGCGTTTAGCCCGCCTTCTTTCACAGACCACCACAAGCCTAAAACGGAGAATCACTGCGGGATACTCAGTATGAACCCACGGCGACCTGGAGCTTCTCGCCTCCAGACCCCGCCAGCCTCAACATTCTGGGTAAATTAAAAACCAGGACAACTGGAGTCTTTGAGAATGAAAACGGCATCGGGATTCCAGACATCTAACTCGCCCAGAGCTCGGACTAGGCGTACGCAGGGCGGGTAAACCAACTCCTACAACGACACGTCACCTTGCTCCGCCGCTTCTTGGTTGGTGGGCGGGGCGACCTCTACTTCCGGATCCGGCCTCTTCTGGGTAACGCCTCACCTGCGGTTTCCTAGGTTACCTGATGGCGGGGCGGGGCGGGGCGAAGCGAAGAGATCCAGGGTTTGGTAGCTGGCTCCTGGTTGGTGAGTTTCAGAAACGCATCCAGAGATTCTTCCCAACTAGGTAAAAGGGAAATTTCCTCTGCGTTCTCACACGTGTGGTGACTCAACTTTCTTCAGACTACTGATAACTCTGGCTGTAGCAAAACCTGAAGAATGTGATGTTTTCCTGTGTAGCAGACTGCATTTGACAATTCGGAGAAGCTGAGGAAAGAGAAGGGCTTTTTGGTCTGGTTTGGTTTGATTTTTGCTTTTTTATTAGTATGGGTACGGATGATGCAAAAGGTCTGAGAGGGATCAGCAATGGCTGAACAATTCAATATACTCTGACCTTTATACTCAAAATGGTTAAGATGATACATTTAATTATGTATGGTTTGCCACAGTTAAAATCCAGACTTCTCCCCCCAACTCTTTTCTGATGAAATAATTTAGATGTCTGTTTTTTCTGAGTTTCTCACATTGTATGAATGAGATGTCCAGATTTAACAAATATACTTGTATATTTAACAAATATACAAGTACCCATTTAATGTTTTAATTTCAGGTGCTCAATCAAATATTACACAGGAAATACATGTATATTACTTGACCATCCTACACATGTGTGGAGGGTAAACTGATAGGAAAGTGCCTTATACTTGAAAAGAGTGGGCATTGTATTTTACTAGCTATATGCCTGTAAATGAAAGATTTTTCTAGAAGGGAAAAAATCCAGATCTTCATTTCCTGACAGTATATCATCAATGACAGGTCAGAATATCATGCCCAAAATATTCTATTTGGGTATAAGACAACCCTGGGTTAAAGGCAGCAGAAAACTAGTATGCACAAGATTGTCCTCTTTGTCTAAGCAGAATAGAGATTTGCCTTTAGAGAAGTAGAGGTAGAGCCTGCTGAACTAGGCCTGCAACCCCATCTACTTGGGAGGTTGAGACAAGGGTCACAAGTTCAAGACCTGCCTGAGGTGCAGTCCCTTGAGGTTGAGAACAGCTTGGACAAATCAATGAAACTTTGTCTCAAGAAGTAAAAGAAAAAAAAGGGGGGGGGCTTAGTGGTATAGTACTAGCTTAGCATGGGTTAGGTCCATGATTATTTGGTCAATAGAGTCAGAAGCACCTACACCACCAACCAAAAAGACTTGAGACAATACTAAGAAAAACTTCTATGATAAACTGTAGCAATCAACTCTAATCTCCCACACATTTCCTCGTTGCTGCCTCAATGTACTGCCCGTGGATCAAAACCTGTTTTAACTAGTCACTTCTATACAATGCATGGCTGCTTGTTTGTTTTTTCAAGACATGGTTTCTCTGTGTAGCCCTGGCTGTCCTGGAGCTCACTCTGTAGACCAGGCTGGCCTCGAACTCAGAAATCCGCCTGCCTCTGCCTCCCGAGTGCTGGGATAACAGGCATGCACCAAGCCCCGCACGGCTGCTTGTTAAAACAAGAAATGTTCCTGGAAAAACAGTGGCTTCTTTTGGTTTTCATCTCTTTTCTCTAAAACCCCATACACATAAAAACATGAATAAATATCTTTTTCTGTCAGTTTATAATTATTTATCGTTGATTAATTATAGACCCCAAATATAGAAAAGGTAAAGGGGAGAAAAATCTATTCTCTATAGTATAATTTGGAAGTAAAATTGGCCTCGAACAAATATAAGCTATAAACACTGCCCAAAGAGGTCAAAGTCAAGTTATGAAGTCTGGAGTTTTAAGATAAAGAATGGGGCAGGTGTGGTGGCACAGGCCTTTAATCCCAGCACGTGGGAGGCAGAGGCAGGCAGACCTCTAAGTTTAGGTCAGCCTGGTCTACTACATATCTAGCTAGACCGTGTCTCCAAGTAAAACAGAACAACGATAAAGATGGTCCTAGCGTTAGTATTGTTTCCCATTGCTGTGACGAGATTCCTGGGGAAAACAGCTTGGTGCAGGACAGGTTTGTTCTGGTTTATGCTCTCAGGGATTTCAATCCATGATCAGCTGGCTCCATTGGTTTTGGCATGGCAGAGGAATGGTGAGTTGCTCGCCTCATGGCAGCAAGGAGGGAGGGAGGGAGGGAGAAAATGGGGGGGGGGCAGGAAACAGAAGAGGGATATCAGGAAGATACAGCTCCCATGACACTGTGACCTACTTCCTCTAAGCTCCACCTCCAAAGGGCTCCAAGCCTCCCACTGATGCTGTCAAGTTCCCCATCACCCTAGGTCTGTTCAGTGTTGGGTGACACACACTCAGCAGCTTCTGGGAGCCAGGGCACGATTCAGATGGCAGGTAAAAGACCACATGGCTGGGACGCATGGCTGGCAGCCACGGAGGGTTGGAACAGACAAATGTCTGCCTAAGAGCAGTGCCTGCAGCTTGTTAATATATTCATTAGGTCCCCCGGTTGCTTATTTGAGAGCTAAAACAGGCTAGAGCAGGCGCAGAAACTCCGTCATTACTTGGGAGCAAATGGGATGAAGAAAAGCCCCCAGGAATTCCATTTACCATGGAGAGCTCTTATTGTCCAATTACCTAGCTCTCAAGGACTCACTGAGTCTCCAACACACCGGCTTTTAAGGCGCTTTAAATCCAAATCACAGCAGTCCCCAAGTGGACTTCGGGCCATTTGAATGAGGATGGTCCCCAATGGGCTCATGTATTTAAATACTCGCTCCCCAGTCAGTAGTACCGTTTCGGAAGGATTAGGAGGTATGACATTGTAGGAGATAGGTTGCTGGAGGTGGGCTTTGAGATTTCAAAAGCCACCCCTTCCCAGTTAGCTCTTCCTCTCTCTCCTTCCTAATTGTTCGGAAGGATGTAAGCTCTCAGCTATTGCGCCAGTGCCATGCCTGCCGGCATCACGCTCCCCGCCGTGATGGTCATGAATTGACTGAAACCTTGAGCGCCAAATTAAACACTTTCATTTTTAAGTTTTCTTGGTTATGGTATCTCTTCCCAGCAATAGAAAAGCAATTTAGTGGCTTATAAATCAGGACTTATAGAGAGGGATTATTTGGCCAGCACAACCTACAAAAATCATATTACAGTTTGATTATATGATCAAACTAAAAAAAAATAGTTGTCTTTCATCTGCTCAATGAACAAAAATATCATCCTTTACTGATCTGTGCACCCTGCACATTCCATACAAATGTCTTTATAGAACTAAATGTTGGTTGTAAGGTTTATTTATTACAGAATGAAACACCAAGAGGGCAGCGCTGACAGGATTCACCCTCGGGGATGCTGAGATGATGAGACTTGCAGTTCCAGCTCCCTGATCAATCCTGCCTCAAAGCCATGCGGTCTCCAGAGGCTTGCTTCCAGAACAGCTTCAGGAGCACTGCTGATCCGATGACCTTAGTTCACCCAGCCTTTCAAACTGTTCCAGTCAGGACTTCAGTTAAGGCCTGAACTTTCTCAACACAGACACTGAACAACAAACAGTGCCAGCTACCTTTCTTTTCACTTCACCATTTTCCAATTTCCTTTTGGGTCCCCAGACAGGAATTCCTCACCAATATTCAGCAAGAAGCAATTATAAAGAGACTATCATCACAGTCCCTTAAGTTGGGGTGGATAATTTTGTTCTTTTTTGTTGTTGTTGTTGTTGTTGTTGTTTGTTTTTGTTTTGTTTTGTTTTTTTGAGACAGGGTTTCTCTATGTAGCCCTGGCTGTCCTGGAACTCACTCTGTAGACCAGGCTGGCCTCGAACTCAGAAATCCACATGCCTCTGCCTCCCAAGTGCTGGGATTACAGGCGTGCGCCACCACGCCCGGCAGTTTTGGTCATTTTATAAATTATAGATATGCTGTCATTTTAAGGGATGGTTTACATTTAATTATAGTCTTGGACAGGGAGGAAACTACAGAGCTTAGACTTACAGATTTCTATCTTTCCTCTTCTTCTCTATCCTTCTTTCTTAAGTAAAGGAAAGGGGGGATATAGTAACATTATAAGAAATTAGATAAATAGGGATGGATTATTAAATTTATTCTTAAACAAAAGTACTTTATAGCCACAATCTTACATTGGTAGAGATTTTCATATTCTGATGCAGAACTGAAGTTATATGTTCTTAAATTAGTACAAAATGTTGTATATTGATACAGGTTTAAGGTTTTCATTGGCACAAATCTTTGTATATTGATACAAAATTTAAGATTAATTTTGTTACATAATATATGTATGTTTCAACTCTTTGGCACTGTCCTATGAAACTCATAAAATCACAAGGTTTAGTTCCAGTCTTTTTTTTGTTTTTGTTTTTGTTTTTGTTTTTGTTTTTGTTTTGGTTTTTTCGTGACAGGGTTTCTCTGTATAGCCCTGGCTGTCCTGGAACTCACTCTGTAGACCAGGCTGGCCTCGAACTCTGAAATCTGCCTGCCTCTGCCTCCCAAGTGCTGGGATTACAGGCGTGCGCCACCACGCCCGGCTGTAGTTCCAGTCTTTTTAATAGCTGCAATTACAAACTGTCTAAGATAAATAATGCAAGTCAGTAGTCAATCATTGTATATATCTATCAGTTCCTATTTGTAGCCCAGACAAACTCAGAAGAAGTCAATCTGTTCTTAGTATTTGACACATAGTCCCTGAGCATTACATGGTCCCAAGGTCCCCAATATCAAGGTACTCCTTCCGACTAGAATTTCCTATTGTGAAGTTGATTGTAACTTACAGAAAGAGAGAAGGCACTACATTGGGAGCCACAGGAGACTCTTTTTAAGGGGTATTAGAACCGGCTTTCAGAATTTGAGCCTGGGTTTGCTCTAGGTCGCCTCCTATCAGGAAGCAGGTGCATTGTTAAGAGTTCTGACATTATTATCCACTGACTTAATTACAAGGCAAACCACATGCCACTTAAAACTCTTCTCCAATCTGAGGTTGAGTGGTGGGATTTGCCCAGCCATGAGGAACACCTCTGATCCAAGGCTGCCACTGAGACTGCCCACAGGAGCTTACAGTGGGTGGTATTTGTTGGTATGATTACAGAGAGTTAGAGTGTGTACTGGCTGGTTTTGTGTGTCAACTTGACACAGGCTGGAGTTATCACAGAGAAAGGAGCTTCAGTTGAGGAAATGCCTCCATGAGATCCAGCTGTGGGGCATTTTCTCAATTAGTGATCAAGGGGGAAGGGCCCCTTGTGGATGGTGCCATCCCTGAGCTGGTTGTCTTGGGTTCTATAAGAGAGGAGGCTGAGCAAGCCAGGGGAAGCAAGCCAGTAAGGAACATTTCTCCGTGGCCTCTGCATCAGCTCCTGCTTCCTGCCCTGTGTGAGTTCCAGTCCTGACTTCCTTTGGTGATGACAGCAGTGTGGAAGTGTAAGCTGAATAAACCCTTTCCTCCCCAACTTGCTTCTTGGTCATGATGTTTGTGCAGGAATAGAAACCCTGACTAAGACAGAGTGGTACTGTCTGATGGTCACGTCCCATGGAACTGTAGTGAAGAGAGGAATTCCAAGGCCACTGGCCAGTCCAGCTCCTCACAGCAGAAGCTGCATTTCTCTTTCTCACCAAGATAATGTTATCCATGGAAGCACTTGACGGGTAACTAGTCAGATATTCACTTCTGTGTACTACCACATACCGATGCTTTTTTCTTCATATTTTTTGAAGGAAAAAGTAGATTGAATTTGAGGCAAACCAAAACAAAACAAAACAAAAAACAAAAAAACAAACAAAAAAAACAAACAAAAATAAAAAAAATTCAAAGGCCTTTCCTTTATCTTTCTTCCCCCTTTTGCTTTTGTTTTGTTTTCTAACTGTTTGTTTGTTTGTTTGTTTATATGAGTAGACTGTAGCTGTCTTCAGACAACCCAGAAGAGGGCATTAGATCCCATTACAGGTGGTCATGAGCCACCATGTGGTTGCTGGGAATTGAACTCAGAATCTCTGGAAGAGCAGTTTGTGCTCTTAACTGCTGAACAATCTCTTTAGCGCTCTTTTATTTTTTGAGACAATGTTTCTTTGTGTAGCCCTGGCTGTCCTGTAGAAGAGGCTGGCCTCAAACTCAGGGATCTGGCTGCCCAATGCTAGGTTTAAGACATGCAACAACTGTCTGCATGACTTTTTCTGCATCTGGAATTATCAGAACACTGAGTTAATGCCAACATTCTCTCTCACACTGGGATAGTTTCACAGATCTTTAAATGAATCATCTTATAAATGAGGTTGTGAGCAGTAATATTAGCATTCTGTTTGTGGCCTTCCATCACCCTGGAATTGAATCTTCTAAATACATTCTAGCAATATAGCATATAATAAACACAGTTCCTATGCAAAAGTACAAACTCTCACAAATCGACATCTTTCAAAATGGTCACTAAAAAGAAACTATGGAGAGACTAGGATAGTCTTGTCACAGATTACATCGTCAATGTTGAGAACAACATCACGTTTGTTCACTAGATTACAAACCAAAATTTCACTGAGTGGCAAAGACCTATATAAACAACCTAACTAAAATATGGCAAACATTTGTTTTATTTTAATTATATGTATATGTGTATGGAAGAGGTGCGCAGGTGTAAGCACTGATGCCTGACAGTACAGAAGAGGGTGCTGAAGTCATGGAGTTGCAGCTTCAGGCAGCAGTGAGTGATCCATCTGTAGTTGCTGTAAACCAAACCTGGGTCCTCTGCTAGAACGGCAGGTGCTCTTAAGCACCAAGTCATCTCTCTAGACCATAACTAAGATTTTACGGACTGACACACCAAATGTTGCCAAGGACACAGGACAGAAATGCTACACACCATGACTTAGGATGTGACTCTGCATAGTCCTGGGGACAGAGGTCAGAGGTCAGAGGTAGGGTGCTTGCCTATCAAGAGTATACATATTTGGAAAACTTGGACTGTGTATTCTACAATTCAGAAATTTTACTCCTCCCTCTAAAAGTTCATGTACAAAAACATTCACCAAAGTAAAACTCAGATGTTCATCTTCAAGATGATAAGTAAATTATGTATTGTATGTAGAACTACAATAAAAACAGCACATAGCAAAAAAAACATATTAAATAATTCAACACACATCAGGCTGACAAGCATTATTGTAAGACAACAAAAGCAACTGTATGCTTCTGTAAGCTTCAGAAGAAGGCAAACCAGAGCTGTGCAGTCACCTTAAACTTTATTTTTTACTTCTGTGTATATGTAACTGGGTGTATCTGACTACTGAGAATGTGCCACATGTATGCAGGTACTCTCACTGGCCAGAAGAGGGCATCAGACCCCTTGGAGCTGGCATTACACAGGCAGTTGTTAGCTGCATGGGAGACAAGTCCTCTCAACTCCCGAGCCATCTCTCCAGCCCCAGCAAGTTACCTTTACAGTCAAGAAAAGGGGTAAGTAGGAGGGTGGAAGGGCTCTGCTTCTGCATTGCTGGAGATGCCTGTATACTATTCAAAGTAAGACACACTGTCTTCGTTAGGTTTTCATGGCTGAGGAGACACCATGACATCAGCAACTCATAAAGGAAAACATTTCATTGGGCCTGGCTTACAGTATCAGAGGTTTAGTCCATTATTGTCATGGCGGGAAGCATGGCCCCACACAGGCGGACACAGTGCTAGATGCAGCTGAGAGTGGGCTGCATCTGGATGGGCAGGCAGCAGGAAGAAAGAGAAAGACACCAGGTCTGACTTGAGCATTTGAAACCCCCAAACCTCCCCCTAGTGATGTACTTCCTCCAACAAGGCTGCACCTGTCCCAACAAGGTCATACCTCTTAATAGGGACACTCCCTAAAGACCAAGCATTCAAATATATGAGTCTATGAGGGCTACTGCTATTCACACCACCGCAATACCTAAGACCATAGCAATACTAATAGATCCATGCCATTCTTTTATAATAGATAGAAAAGTTCACACAGGAAGTCAGCCTACCCACAAACAAAACTGATGTAACTAATATGTAAAATGGCACTCTAGGGATATATATATATATATATATATATATATATATATATATATATATAGTGTATATCTTACAGATACAGATGATAAGACTTATTTTGAAACAGTTTTCATGTACCTCAAGCTATCCTCAAACATGGCATGTAGCAGAGCCTCCATCTCCCTAGAGCTTGGATTACAGATGTGTGCCACTGTCTTGGTTTTTGGGGCGCTGGAGTTCAGACTCAGGGCTTTGTGAGCTGTAGGCAAGGAGTCTGCTAACAGCTGCATCCCCAGCCTTGACAAAGTCTTTTACTACAGGTCAAAGCTTTATTGTATTGTATTATATTTTTATGTGTATGTGTGCTTGGTATGCTTGTCTATGTAAACACGCATTTACACGTGTGTGGGAACACATCACACGCATGCCTGTGGTCTGCAGATATGCACCACCATGCCCAGTCACCCTCCTGCCTTCACCCTGGCTTTCTTACGTGGGCGCTGGAGTCTGAGCTCAGGTGCTTCTACTTGCACTTTCTCCACTGAGTTATCCCCCAGCAGCTAAAATCTTTTTAAATGAACTTAGGTTGAATTTTGCCATTGCGTGGGTATACACCGAGTATGATAGAGATAGATGGGATGTGTCATTCATGTGCTTAAGACATGAATACAGCATTCTAGATTTTTATGAATATAGCATTCTGGAATTGTTGTTGTTTTTTCAAGAGTTTCTCTGTATAACCCCTACTGTCCTGGAACTCACTCTGTAGACCAGGCTGGCCTTGAACTCAGAAATCTGCCTGCCTCTGCCTCCCAAGTGCTGGGATTAAAGGCATGTGCCACCACTGCCCGGCTGGAATTTTTTTATGAATACAGCATTCTGGATTTTTAAATTAATACAATATTCTGGATTTTGATGACTACAGCATTCTGGATTTTCATGAATACAGCATTCTGGGACTTTTTTCTTGGACACCTCTGACTATGATTCCTTGAAACTTTTGAGTAACACTAGTTGAATTTCACTGGGACAAAATGCTAAGCAAAGTTTATAAAATAGCATCTGCAAAGGGAAGCAAAGATAAAAGGAACATAACCCCAGACACTATCACTCTACAAGGACTGGGAGTCTCTGCACCACAGCTGCTACAGAGCACCGGCTGAAAGACGCACAGCATGCAAATCCCCAGAAGAAAAACACTTCGGAGTAATTAGGGAATAGAATGTTTACAGACAATCAAATCTCAAAGGTCCTGGGAGAGTGGAGGGTAACTATAAAAACCTTCCACAGGGTCATAGCACAGCCATGTTCTTCTTGAGCATAGTACCCTTATAACATGAGTATCACTGCATCTGCTCATCCTCCACAGCCACCAAACAAGATGTTTAAACTTAACTCTCCTCCCCCTCGCTCTGCTGTTTTCCTTCCTCATCTTAATGCTGGGCCCAACTAGACTGCTGACTTCTCCATTTTCCCTGTTCTTATGCCTCCTGGCACAAAAGATGGTTTGGGTGACTTTTAATCTCTATAAATATATAATCTGAAAGAATAATGATTCTAGTTTTCGGGATCTAGTCTTGAGAATATTTTTGAGTGTGAAAGAAATCTAGCTCGAGTATCAAGGGATTTGCTGAATAACTATGGCAGCATGGCTGGCCACAGGATGGTATTCTTCAGGCATTAGGAGAACGGATAACGCAAGAGGCGATTAAAATAGCATGGGTAAAAGAAAAACTACATCATAAAAGAGCACACACGTTTTGTCCACAGCTTTTGTTTTGTCCACATGTTTTCAGGGCTGGAAGTACAGCACAGTGGCAGAACACCAGCTAATATGTTCAGGGTCTTGGGTCCCAGGAGGCTACAGTCTGTAATCTCATTCATGGCATTTTTTGTTTTCTTAGGATCTCACTGGGTAGCCCTGGTCTGCCTGGCATGATATATATCCAGGCTAAATTCAGATTCATAAAGAACTGTCCACCTCTGCTTCCCAAGCTCACCACTACAGCTAATGACAGCTAATTGATAGAAACTGTGACAACCAGAGAGCAGACCAGGATTTCCCACTCACAGATACAACTAAAATGAGTCATCCATGGGGATTGTTTTTTGCAGAGTGGATACTAATGTGATTATGTAAGAGAGTTTGAGTAGGTGAGATACTGACCTTTGTGTGTGTTAAGACCTAGACAAAAAATTTTAAGCTTGCCATGGGGGTGCTGGCCTTGTGTCATGGTTTAAATATGCTTGGTCCAGGGAGTGGCACTATTTGGAGGTGTAGCCTTGTTTGAATAGGTGTGTCACTGTGGGTGTGGGCTTTAAGACCCTCATCCTAGCTGCCTGGAAGCCAGTCTTCTCCTAGCAGCCTTCAGATAAGTTGTAGAACTCTCAGCTCCTCCTGCACCATGCCTTCCTGGACACTGCCATGTTCCCTGTTTGATGATAATGGACTGACTCTCTGAACCTGTAAGCCAGCCCCAACTAAATGTTGTCCTTTATAAGACTTGTATTAGTCATGGTGTCTATTCACAGCAGCAAAAACCTAAGACACTTTCTAATCCCAGTACTCAGGAGGCTAAGACAAGATCCTGAGATTGAGAGCAGCTATACCATGTAATGAGACAGTCTCAAAAAGAGACATACTTAAAGGTTGAAAAATATGTAAACATATTAAAGACTGGAAGACTTGCATACATGAAAATATTTACAGGGATCAAGTCCAGAGCCCTGTGCACGCTAGGCAAGTGTCCTACCACTGGACTACACATGCAGCTGCAGCAAAGTTATTTCTCTGTGGTCTAAATGAAGGTGAGTTCCTCTCTGCTGAAAAATAATAAATACTTCTGCAAAGAGGTTTTATATAGATAGCCAATGCCAGTGTCTCTTTGCATATGTACACATGCCTCCATACCTTGCTATAAGAATCTAGAATGATGTCTAGGATTTTAACAGTTCAGCCTTTGCTAAAAGTAGAGGGTCCCTATTATTAGAAAAATATCTTTTGGAAAGGCTCCTTTTACAATTGTAAGGACCACAGAGCTATCATCTCTGGACTTCTCGTGGTTTGTTATGGGCCAGAGTGTAGAGGAGACCAGCCCTGGCTGCACCATTAGGTTTCCATTAGCATCCATTACCGTGCAGGCGTGACAATGCTTCTCTTTCCTCTTAACCCCCCTTGTGTAGTTAATATTCTCATCAAGTATTAAACATTGGGAGGCTGCCAGAGGCCCCAGTGGTCTATTTGATTTCACTTTGTGAAAGAAATCAAAGTTATGCTAAATGTAATGGAGAAACTGTACTCAGAGACCTAGAGGGAGGCACATAAGCCCAATGTGTCAGGGTTCACTTTGCTACGACTTTCTTGATGGAGTCTGGGATCCTGAGGGCAAGCCTCTTCTGAAGAGCAATCTGAAGAACACCCTTGTTCCCACTCCTCAGGGTCCCAGCCTTCTGCCCCTGTCCCAGTCAGGATCACCAGCAGGAAGGGAGGCCATGGCAGGCTCACAGAAGCACAGCTCATAGCAGAGCTCTCTGGCTGAAGTTGGCAGTTTGAAGGTGAGCACTTGCTCTGTGCCCCAGAGAGCAAGGCTATTGTCATGTGGGTCAAGGGTGCTTAGAATTCCTGAGACGGGCTTGCTTTTGTCTCCTGCTAACAGTTCCAGAACTCAAAATGAAACCAAACAATTATGTGTGCTGGAGCTCCACAGTACCCTATTAGAAATGTGTTTACATGAGCAAAGGGACCGCAAGGAACACACCACTTAGTGATGACAGTTAAGATTGGAGGCATAAATTTGCCAGAGATCTTAAGTTTTTTTAAAATAACATCTCTGTGTCAGGGCAGGTGGCACATGTACCACCCACAGGTTTGTAGAGATCAAAGGTCAACTTGCAGGAGTCATTTCCCTCTTCCGAGTGAGTTCTGGGGATGCGGATCAGCTCATCAGGCTTGAAGCAGATACGTGGACTCTCTGAACCCCCCTGCCAGCCCAGTTTTAAGAGTTTCTGTTACCCATGACTCTTAAGAGAGGCTGGGAAGATGGCTCAGTGGGTAAAGACGCTTGCGACCGAATCTAAAGACCCCTGTCTGATCCCTGAGACCTATTTGGTAGATGAGAATGATTTCTGATTTCCACATACACCATGTTGCCTGTACACAAGCATATACACACATACACAGACACACAAAAGACAGACAGACACACACATATACACACACAAACACAGACACATGCATACACACATACATAGAAACACACAGTCATACACAGACACACACACAAGACACACACAAACACAGAGACACACACACACACATTCAGACAAACACACAGATACACATGCACAGACACACCTACGCATACAGACACACATACAGGCATACATATAAACACAGACAAGACGTACATATAGACACATATACACACTCAAACAGATGCACGCTTGTGTGCACACACACACACACAAACATACAGACACACATGCATGGATACATAAACAGGAATACACACATACACATAGACACAAACACACACACACACACAGAAAAACAGACACACACACATATACACTTCTGTCTTATGGTTTCCATTGCTGTGAAGAGACACCATGACCAAGACAACTCTTACAAGGACAACATTTAATTGGGGTGGTTTACGGGTTCAGAGGTTCAGTCCATTATCATCAAAGCAAAAAGCATGGCAGCATTTAGGCATGCACGGTGTTGGAGGAGCTGAGAGTTGTACATCTTGTTCTGAAGGCAAACAGGAGAAAACTGTCTTCCACATAGCTAGGAGGAGGATGTCAAAGCCCATCCCCACAGTGACAACTTCCTCCTACGAGGCCACACCTCCTAATAGTGCCACTCCCTGGGCCAAGCATATTCAAACCACCATACACTCATACAAACACACACACACACACACACACACACACACACACACACACACACAAACCACTAAAAAATTAGTTTAAGGGCTGAAGATGGACTAGAGAGTAGTGGACTCACCTAGCCTAGCATGCATGACACACTAGGTTCAGTCCTTTGCAAAAAACCAAAAAGTTACTTAATTTAAAATAGTCTAAGTCTTTGGATCCTTCCTCTTTGGGAGAAAGATGTATAACTTCATCAGAGTGTTGTTTTACAAGGTAGATTTCCTTTTTTTTTTTCTTTTTTCTTTCTTTCTTTCTTTCTTTCTTTTTTTTTTTTTTTTTTTGGTTTTTTGAGACAGGGTTTCTCTGTATAGTCCTTGCTGCCCTGGAACTCACTCTGTAGATCAGGCTGGCCTCAAACTCAGAAATCCGCCTGCCTCTGCCTCCCAAGTGCTGGGATTACAGGTGTGCACCACCACCACCCAGCCAACAAGGTAGATTTTCTGAAGATTGAGTTTACCTTATTTTGGAGACTTTGGGGGCAGGAAACACCTAAGTGAGGTGTCTTGGTCCCTTTTCAGTCATCATCTACCACAGGCTGGGTAATTTATAAACAACAGTTTATATGACTCATTGTTCTTGCAACTGGGAGGCCCAGAACAGATCTCAGGTGTCCGTGCTGGGTCTCCATGTTCTGCATAAATGGCAGAAGAACATGGAAATGAGAGGGTAAGGAAGAGTGGGGCCCGTCCCCCTAATCTCTAACCCACTCCAGTCATTAAGGACAGAGGCCTTGTGATAAAACCATTTGGAAAGGATTAAACAGTGAGAGACAGTCATTAAGAAAACAATAATAACAACAACTACCTTTTAATACTGTTACAGAAGCAATTCATTTTCAGCATGGATTAGTGGAGTCATTAAAGCCATAGCATGTTTAGATGGATCTGACAGAGGTTTCAGGGATACAGGTACATGCAATTTATTGAGCTACTGTTCTTAATAAAAAAAAAAAAAAACACCTATAATCCCAGCACTCTGGGAGGCAGAGGCAGGCAGATTTCTGAGTTCGAGGCCAGCCTAGTCTACAGAGTGAGTTCCAGGACAGCCAGGGATATACAGAGAAACCCTGTCTCGAAGAAACCAAATACAAAATACAAAAAAACAAAAACAAAAACTTGTGAGAGAAAAGTGGGACAGAGAAGTGAGAAAACCCAGTGGTCTCAGGCAAAGAATAGCATCAGCCTTTGTCTTAATTATTTTCTATCACTGTGGTAAGACACCATGACCAAAGATGGCATATTTGGAGCTTACAGTTTCAGAGGGTTAGAGTCCATGACAGGGTGCATGGCAGTTGGAGGCATGGAGTAGCTGAGAGTTCATATCTGGATCCACAAACAGGAAGAAGCAGATGGCACAATAAAATGGTTCAGCCTCAAAGTCTACCCCTCAGTGACCCCTTCCAACAATACCACACCTTCTAATCCTTCCCAAACAATTTTATCACATGGGGACCAAGTACCCAAATTTATGAGTCTGTGGGATCCATTCTCATTCAAACCACCACAATAAGGAGGCCAGAGCCTTTACTCCCCGCACTTGGGAGGCAGAGGTAGGTGGATCTCTGAGTTTGAGGGCAGCCTGGTCTATATAGTGAGTTTTGGGTCAGCTGTTTGTTTGTTTGTTTGTTTGTATTTTCAAGGCAGGGTTTCTCTGTGTAGCCCTGGCTATCCTGGAACTCACTCTGTAGACCAGGCTGGCCTCAAACTCAGAAATCCGACTGCCTCTGCCTCTGCCTCCCAAGTGCTGAGATTAACGGCATGTGCTACCACTGCCTGGCTTTTTTTTTTTTTTTCTGTGAGAGACAGTCTTTAAAAAAAAAAAAAAAAAAAAAAAAAAAAACAAAAACCAAAACCAAAAACCCCACAAAACAAAATAACTGCCACCCCAGAAAGAGCACCGAACGGAGAAGACAGTTGAAGAAAAGAAGCGTATGGAATGATATAGTTGGGTTTGATGGTCTGTTCTTCCCACTGGGTGAATGTGAAGCAGAAACATCTAGAAACAAGGAAGAGATCTGGAATGGAACCGTGGAGAAGCTGAAGGCAGGGAGCCAGCTGGGACTGCAACCCTCTAGGAAGTCCAGCTCCTGCAGAACAATACACAGTCTTTTATTAGCATACGAATTCAATCATTTACCCCAGGTGCCCATAGGAGCTTAGCCCCTTGATTCTTAGAAAAAGAAAGCAAGTAATTTTTTTCCCCCGAACATAGCAAGTCCTGTGCGGTTCACTGGGCATAGCGTTTGTGGTTCCCAAATGTACAGATAGAGGCTATATTTATGTGAGAAAGTTAGCTTTCTGTTTTCTAATTCCTTTAATGCCTATGCCTAGCTATCCTGGAACTTACTCTGTAGACAGAGATCTGCCTGCCTTTATAAACACAAACAATAAGTTTAGCTGGATGGGATCCCGTCTTGAAATCATTACTCCTTCACTTCCTGGTGCTCCTTTATTTCTTGCACAATGAGCGTTGTTTTTTTTTTTCTTCCTATTCCTTTCCTTCTACTGACTTATTAGTGTGGCTGCTTCTGTTCTTTCGTGTCCCTGAAGCCCCTCATACAATTCATATCACATCCTTATTTTTTGCATAGCTGAGAAATCCTGTCTCTATATTCTTTTTTTTTAAATGTTTATTTCATGTATGTAAGTACACTGTTGCTGTCTTCAGACACACCAGAAGAGGGCATCAGATCCCATTACGGATGGTTGTGAGCCACCATGTGGTTGCTGGGAATTGAACTCAGGACCTCTGGAAGAACAGTCAGTGCTCTTAACTGCTGAGCCACCTCTCTAGCCCCTGTCTCTATGTTCTTGAACTCATGTTTTCAGGGTTCTTTCCCACAGCCTTAAGGGCTGTCCTAAATGGCACAGTGTTACTATTTTGCTGAGGAACATTAAATACATTCTAACTTCCTGACTCATGCTGTTTGTAATTATGGAGTCATTAACCTTGGCAGGGAGAATATTCCCTGGAACATGAAAAATATATACATTATTATGCAAATAACCCTTATGTCTATAGCAACCATCAGCACTTGTGGAGTCCTCATCCCACTGGCTCTGCTCCAGGGGCAGGAACCATGTCACACTGTCCCTTTCATGACTATGCCAGACCTGGAATTTCTCCCTTACTGTTTCAATTCAAGAGTGCAAACTTTGATCAGGAGTGATGTTATTGAACACTTGGCTTGTTTGATGCAAACTCAAAGAAGAAACAAAACCAGTAAGAAATAAACCAACTGTGATTCCTCCATTTATCAGCAAAGTCATCCAAGAAAATGGAGAAGTGAACTCATGCACAGTAGAGGCACAAGCTGCAGACACTTCCTCAGTAGAAGTGGACCCCACTCTAGCGTTACTAATATCCATGAACTTATGATGTAAGGAGCTCATATCCAAACCCAAATTAGAATTGTTTTAAAGCCCCTTTAAATGAGATTGAATTTTAGACCAGCCATGTTCAGAAGTATTGTATTCCAAGGGGGTTTACACACACCCATTGGAACAAGGAATGGCATTGCACTGAGAGCCTGACCTTAATGTTTTGAAATTGATTTCCCATAAATAGAACTGCTTCCTCTAGAGCAGCAAGCCTGTCCTGGAGTCCCCTGTCAATATCCTCCTGGATAATGAGTGCTATTGACACATTCTTGGATAATTGATCTGTATGATGTGCTGTGTGAATCTCTTTAATAAAGGATGTAGTAGATAAGGCAAAATTAGAAAATCACACCTATTAAAGCTGTGATCCCCAATGTCAAGGCTACAACAAATCTTTTAGATCTCTTGAGAGCCAAAGTAGCCCTCTGCAAAGCCTCTATACCAGGGTTGGAGCCAGTAACATTAACAGACAGTAAAATATATGGAGGCTGTCTAAGTTTAACATACACATTTCTAGCTAAAGGCCCTACAGAGTCTGATAAAACTCAGTCTGTGCATTTAATGTGGTAAGAGACATGGATTGACTGTGTGATCTCCAGGTTTCCCCATGTTCCATGATGCAGCACAGAAAAAGGAGCTATAACACATGCCAACATGGGGTTGAGGTTTGGCTCCTCGAGGGCGCACAAGAGTTACCTCATGCATGGTCACAAACCGTCTAAACAAGTCTGGCTGAGAAGGGCCATCTCTCCTGAGAGAATGACAACATATCTATAACTCATAAAATGACCAAATCCATCCAGCCCAATTTTTTTTAAAGATTTATTTATTTATTATATGTAAGTACACTGTAGCTGTCTTCAGACACCTGAAGAGGGTGTCAGATCTTGTTATGGAAGGTTGTGAGCCACCATGTGGTTTCTGGGATTTGAACTCAGGACCTTCAGAAGAGCAGTCAGTGCTCTTAACCACTGAGCCATCTCTCCAGCCCCCATCCAGCCCAATTTAAGGGATTGGGATGATGGTCTTCTTATACTTTCTTCCTGTTTAATTGGCGTGAAGAATTCCTGTTTGGAGGCCCAAAAGGAAACTGGAAAATGGTTAAGTCAAAAGAAAGCTAGCTGTCATCATTTGTTACCCAGTCTCTATGTGTAGCCTCTGTCAGTATTTGTATGTATGCATGTGGTGCACAAACATATATTCAGGCAAACGCTTGCACACATAAAAATAAAAATAAAGTCTCAAAAATTTAAAACAAAAAGAACGTGTTCAGCCACAGGGAGGAACATGACATTTACACAAGATGCTAATAAGAGAGACCGTAACAGTCAAGGGGCAGCCGGGAACGAATGCTGGTTGTGAAGGGACTCTGGGCAGCTTGAGCTGGGCACGCATAGCTCTGTCAGGCTTTGCCCTTCTCCCCCATAATCCCCCCTGCCTTGCTAAAAAAAAGAAAGAAAGAAAGAAAGAAAGAAAGAAAGAAAGAAAGAAAGAAAAGAAAGAAAAGAAAGAAAGAAAAAGAAAAAACCAAACCAAACCAAACTTGCTAAAAACCATTCCTAAAGCCAGCCCCCAAGGGTCTAGTCTTTTGTTTGACCACTTCCTCCTCCTGAGGCTGACTACCAAGGTCCAGCCATCAAAGTGTTGGCAGTCCAGCGACCAAAAACCCCCTTTGCCTTATCTAATTAACATGTCCGATTAAAATTAAGCACCTCATCCTAAGATGGGTTTTCCCATTTAACCTTTATAAACCACCTTTTTCCTCTGGGTGTGTTTGTTTCCTTTCTATCCAGAAGCCATCCTTTGCTCCCCTCCAGGGCGGATACTCCTCCTCCTCCCTCTCCCTTGTTCCCGTCACCTTCCCCCTGATCCTCTGTTTCCTGGCTTTGTCTCTTAGTCCCTGATCATTGTCTCTCTGGGGAAAATAAGTCTCCCCTGTGCTGAGAACTTGGGCAGATCCCTGAAGAGGTAGTTTTTCTGTAAACCAAAATCTGCTCCTTAAAACAAAAGCAAAAACCAGACTGGGAAGATGGCCAGAGGATAGAAGCACTACTACCAGGCTTGACAACCTGAGTTCCAGTCTTGGAACCCACATCATGGAAGAAGGGAGCCAACTCCCACAAATTGTCCTCTGACCTTGACACACATTGAGGGGCACCCCCACAGACATATAAATTCATTTGGAAAAATAAAGTCTCAATAAAGAATTTTCAATAATTTTTTCTAGATTCATTTATTTATTTTATGCATGTGAGTACACTGTAGCTGTCTTCAGACACACCAGAAGAGGGCATTGGATGGATCCCATTACAGATGGTTGTGAGCACCCTGTGGTTGCTGGGACTTTAGCTCAGGACCTTTGGAAGATTAGTCAGTGCTCTTAATGGCTGAGCCATCTCTCGAGCCTGAGTTTTCAGTAACTTAAGAGCAAGCAGTGTTGCCTGTGCCCTGGACTACTCGCAGCAAGCTCTCTGAAGACTGCTGCAGCTCCTTTCATACCCTCCATCAGTGCCCCACTGGTCCCAAGAAAGCATCTCCTCTGAACAGCAGTTCCTGATTGGCTGGCACTGTCTGCACCAGCAATCCTTCACCTCTCAGGCAGTCCTCAATTAGGTCCTCCTGCAGGAGACGCTTTCTGTGGCTGCACACCCCACCACACACACCCCGGTTCCTGCTACAAAGCAGCCCTCATGCCACTGGCCAGGTCGGTGGTGGGATACTCACAGGAGGCTGCCCAGAGCAATAGGCTGGAGCTCAGATGCCTAAGCCTGGGACACAGTAACAAGATATGGACACAGAAGGAGCCTGCACAGACTTCCTGCCACTCCCAGAATATGCTGCCACTGACATGATGGCTGGCCCTGAGCGTTCTGTGTGTGTCCCAGTCTGAAGTCTTCCCAGCTCCCCACAGCCTTGACGCCATGAGCTCTATCCTAGTAAAGAAGGAGAGGTGAAGAAGAGGAGCAAGAGACGAGGTGGGACTGAGATAAGACTTAAGATGAGGAAGCAGGAGCCTTGGTCTGAGTGGTAGACTCCGGAGGTGCTCACAGACACATAATGTCAATAGTCCGTTCATCCCTCCATACCAAATGGGTGGCAGGAAAGGTGATTGGTACAGCAATGAGAAAAACTGCGAAAGTAAGAGTGAGCAGACTTGTTTGGGATCCCTACTTACTAAAGGACTTTAATAAGTGGAAAACCTACTTGGCTCACGATGCCCTTCGGCTGTGCAGCGTCAGGGACATGGTGCTCCTCAGAGCTTTGCATGTCCCACGATCAAAGTATGTGAAACACGAACTGGCTGAGATCATCTTCAAAGTCGGCGGAGTTAGCCAGCCGGTCACAGGAAAGCCCTGTACAGGAACCACCTACGTAGAGAGCCCGCTCGGTTCAGAAGCCACTCCCCTTAGTGAAACTCGGGAAGACCTCAAGATCTCCTGAACCTAGGGAAGAAGGAGCCGGGGGATTTCTGTGTGTTTGCTCAATGGCTTTTATTACTGTCCAGTTTCTCCTGTGACATTAGAAGTAATAAACAAAATAAAGAGATTAAAAAAAAAAAAAAGATGAGGGAGCAGAATTGGGAGACTCTGGGGATGGGAAAAAAGCAATTCAAACAGAACCTGTCAGGTCCATGGTTGCAGTGTGCGAGGATTTACCAGCCCCCTTACCCCCTCGTGTCCCGATGCTCCGTGGTCTCCCCCTCACACCCCCCCCCAGTCTGCCTTCTTCTGCCTTCCACACGCCATCTCCACCAAGGAAAAGGAAGCGTATTGTATGTCCACTATCCAGAACCTCCACTCTTTCGACCCCTTTGCTGATGCAAGTAAGGGTGCTGACCTGCTTCCTGCTGGCACTGAGGATTATATCCACCTAAGAATTCAACAGGGAAACGGCAGGAAGACCCTTACAACTATCCAAGGGATCTCTGATGATTACGATAAAGAGAAACTAATGGAGGCGTTTAAGAAGAAATTTGCCTGCAATGGCACTGTAGTTGAGCATCCAGAATATGGAGAAGTAATTCAGCTCCAGGGTGACCAGCGCAAGAACACATGCCAGTTCCTGACAGAGATCGGACTGTCTAAGGACGATCAGCTGAAGGTTCATGGGTTTTAAGTGCTTGTGGCTCTCTGTGGGGATTTCCTTGTGATGAGTAAAATTTCCCTTCTCTTCCTTGTCACAAGTTAAAAAACCTCACAGCTTGTATAATGTATATCATTTGTGGTCTGTTTATTTTTTTTTTAGGATTTATTTATGTATTATATGTGAGTACACTGTAGCTGTTTTCAGACAGCACCAGAAGAGGGCAGGCCCCATTACAGATGGTTGTGAGCCACCATGTGGTTGCTGGGATTTGAACTCAGGACCTTCAGAAGAGTAGTCAGTGCTCTTAACCACTGAGCCATCTCTCCAGCCCTGGCATCAGCTTTTAACTTGGACTAATGTAACTCCTTCATGCAAATAAAGTGAAAAGAGCCATTAAAAACAAAACAAAACAAAAAAAAAAAAAACAAAAAAAAAGAATGATCGGAACTCATACAGGAAGCCATTCTTAGAAGTTTCAAGTCTCTCTGTCTTCTGGCAAATGTGGCCCCCAGAAAACTATACTGAAGCCAGGAAATAATGGTCCCAGGTAAGAAGGCCAGGTCCTGTGAGCCCCTGGGCGCTTTATAGATGTGGTTTGGTTTACCAGTTTTCATGACATCCCAAAGGTATGCTCTTGGCACTTGATACTTTGTTATTTGTACGTAGCTCAAAGGTTTTGCTATGCATCTGGCTAACCTCTTCTCTGACCCCACTGTCTCTGGTAGTCCGGACTGGCCTTAAAGTCACTCAGCAGCTGAGGATTCATCTGCCTCAACCTCCTTGAGGGCTGAGATGGTGGCTTGCACCCCCTTGCCCAGCCTGCATTCCCTTTTTTATTTACAGGAACTGACTTTATTATAAAGTTGTAAGGAAAGTCAACTCTAGGAAAGTGCAGCCTTTTGGACGATGCCACAGTATTGGGTGAACACAGCTGGCCTCATCCTAGTTGAGACAGACTCTTCTTAGCCACCCAGCTGCCAGAGAGCCGGTGTTTGCTTTCATTTACGAAATCTCTTATTGACTTACACATTCTGGTTTTTTTTTATTTTTTTCATTCACCACCTGTTTGTGGCTGGCTTTTATGACTAACATCAATTCCTTATTTTACACACTAATTTACATTTCACAGTGAAGGAAAATGAACTGTTCTTTTTCTCGCCCAAGAGCAGCAGATCCTGGGAGTAAATGGTGCTGCGCGATAATCCAGAGCCAACAGAATCACTCGAGAAATGAGCTCTGAAAAGACTGGCAATTACCTAAAATTAGATCAAGCCAAAATTGGTTAGGTAAATCCTGTTGCTAAATTGCCTCCAGCAAGCCTAGCATAGAATAGTGCTGTGTTCTAGAGAAATAAACACAGAAACAAAGCCTTCAGAACAGGTAAGTGTAGCCTAATGTTTCCAAGCCTCCTTTTCACGTTTCCTGGTTACTTTTCCAGCTTGGAAGAGGATGTAGCAAAGTTCAAGGACAAGCTAATTGAGAGCACTGGAAAGACCACCCAGTTTAAAAAAAAAAAAAACTGTCCTCCT